>CM076578.1:1700460489-1700654632 GCA_034641835.2 Pinus albicaulis
CTTTTGAAATTTTGAAAACAAGAATATCTGAAGCACCTATCTTGAGAGGACCAAATTGGAAACTTCCTTTCCATATTTCTACAGATGCTTCAGATACAGCTCTTGGAGCTGTGTTGGGTCAAAAAGATTTAATTCCTTATGCCATTTATTACACCGGTAAAAATTTGACTCCCACAGAGTTGAATTATACTGTGACTGAAAAAGAGTTCTTAGCTGTTGTTCATGCAATTAATAAGTTTAGACATTACATAACAGGTTATGAAACTTTTATTCATACTGACCATTCTGCAATTAGATATTTAATGAACAAACCTGTTACTAATGGCAGAGTGACAAGATGGCTTTTACTTTTGCAAGAATTCAATATTACCGTGTTGGATAGACCAGGAAAACAGAATACAGTAGCTGATTTCTTGTCTAGGATTCAGAATACTAAAGAAGATTCTCCTGTAGAAGATAAATTTCCTGATGAATACTTGTTTGCAGTAACTATTAAGACCCCTTGGTATGCAGATATCGCTAACTATTTGGTTACAGGAAAACTACCTTCACATTTATTTCCAAGAGAAAAACGAAAAATTATTCAGGAGAGTTCAAAATATTTATGGATTTCTAACGAATTGTTTAAAACAGGGCTAGATCTTGTGATCAGAAGATGTGTCAGGGAAGATGAAATGCCTGATATTCTTAAGGCATGTCATGATGAACCATGCGGCGGACACTTTGCAGACAAAAGAACGGCCTATAAAATCCTTTCTTTGGGATATTATTGGCCTTCCCTCTTCAAAGATGCAAAACAATATGTCAAAAGGTGTGACAGCTGCCAAAGAGTAGGGAAACCTACCCTTTCAAATGAAATGCCACTGCAAACACAGGTACTCATTGAACCCTTTGAAAAATGGGCTTTAGATTTCATTGGACCTATTAATCCACCATCCAAGCAAACGAAGTATATATTGGTTTGTACTGATTATGTTACTAAATGGGTAGAAGCCAAAGCATTAGTATCTGCTACTGAAAATTTAGTTGTTCATTTTCTTTATGAGGATATTTTTACTTGCTTTGGTGTTCCAAGAGAAATTGTGACAGATCAGGGGAGCCAATTCACATCCAACTTGGTGGAGAAGTTGATGGAAGAATACAAAATCAAGCACATAAGATCTACTCCTTACCATCCGCAAGCAAATGGTCAAGTGGAGTCCACAAATAAAGTTCTTGAAAGTATCATCACCAAAAATGTTCATCTACATAGAAGAGATTGGGCAGAAAGGCTTCCTGAAGCCTTGTGGGCCTACAGAACTACATGGAGAAATACAACAGGACATTCTCCCTATGAACTTGTTTATGGGAAAGAAGTCTTGCTCCTCATTGAGTTCCAAGTCAAGACCTTCAAGATAGCAGTTCAGTTGGGGATGGACTTATCAGAAGCCCAAAAGCATAGAATGGAGCAGTTGAATGAGCTAGATGAGATCAGACAAGAAGCAATTCTAAGAACCGATCTAGTTCAATATCAAAGAACTAAATGGCATGACAAATATATCAAAGAGAAGAAGTTTCAAGAAGGAGATTGGGCATTGTTATTTGACTCCAAGTTTAAAGATTTTCAAGGGAAATTTCAGACTCATTCGCTTGGGCCATATGAGATTGACAAGATCTTTAGCAATGGAGCTGTAAGAATCAAGACCATTGATGAGTTTCAAACTCCTCTTATTGTGAATGGCCATAGGTTGAAAGTTTATCATAAGCCACTCTCAAAAGAGGATTTTGTCAAAATGTTTCAAGAAAGTTCTGCAATCAGGATGGTACAGAAGAATTCTTCTTCTCCACCAACCTAGTTTTTGTTCTTTTCAGTTAAAGAAAAAAAAAAAAAAAAAGGTATAAGCCTAAAAACCAATCATTGATTGGCAGTCTTATGCAGAAAATATAGGGTGAAAATCAGGAACACCTGACACTCTATATTTTCCAAAAAAATATCTCTTTCATTTCACAAGCTTTGTCACCACCCACTCCATTTCATTCCACTTCATTCCATTTCATTTCATTTCATTTCACTTCATTCCACTTCATTTCATTCCATTCCATCAATAAAAATCTTTTTCATGACCATTTCCATCTGGTCATTTGTCATTTGATCATTTCCATTCAGCCAAGTAATAGCTGTGTTAGTTTCCGCAGTTGACATCTGTTTCTGCAGCTGACTCCAGTTTTCGCAGCCAGAAGCAGATTCCGCAGCTACTACTCTTTTTTCAAAGAGAATGTACAGTCAGATGTTATTTCCATAATTAGAAAATAAAATGCAGGTGAGAGGATAAAAAATGAAGACATGGAGCATTCAAGACACCAATGGAGATCAATTAGTTGAAGACCAAGGAAAAAGGCAAAGATTCCAAAGGTATGAATAAAATTTATTTCAAATAGCACTAAAAAACACATTTTTATATAGTTCTGAACCATGAGCTCTATCCATTATGTGCAATGATTATATTGACAGTTCCGTAACCTTTCACGATCTCCATATTATCCTCTTGCATTCATTCACAAATGGTTTTATCATTAAAATTCCGATTTTCACTCATGTTCCAATATCCCACCGGAGATAATGAGACATATTTCATTTGACCAAGGACTCTTACAGCCGCATGAATTCATAACCGTTGATTGAAACGTGTTCATATTTATTGCGCAGCCACCAAAATTCAAAACGCTGCTGAATGTGTTATACTTTGTTAATCTCTTTGTCGTGTCTCTGCTGTATTTATGAAACCCCACTCTGTTCTGTCTCACTCCATTTCGTTCCTTGTGCTCATTTTCACTTCCGAATATCTACCCACAGTCTCACTCCATTCCGTTTATGGTGCTCATTTCCATTTTATGATACATCCCCACAGCCATTGTGCTCGTTCCTGTGCATTCAACCGTTCTATTTCCATTTGAAACCCTCACGCAGGTAAAATTTGTGAAGAACAGAAAAGTGAAATGGGTAAATTGCTAAGAGCAGAGCCGGAAGGACCGAAGTTTATGGAGGGTTATCCGCAAATAAGGGAGATATTGAAGAAAGAAAAATGGCTGCGTTTTATCCAGAAATTCAGAGGTTATCACAAAGAAGTTACGAAAGCATTTGCAAGGTCATTTGATGGCTTGGAAGCGGAAATTGGAGACCTTAAGTTTGTGGTCAATGAAGCATCTATAGCAACAGCCACGGAACTTCCACAGGAGGGGGAGCGTTGGTTTAAAAATAAAAGCATCAGTGATGAGGCATGGAAAACAATCTTACGAAACCAAGGTATGGATATAACTGTTTTTAAAAGAGGAATTCCTGTGCATGCATTGAAAGAGGAATGGGCTACTTTATTGCTAGTTGTTCAGAAATTCATTACATGTGAAGGCCGTTTTGGGTCCATGTATATGTACCATACCAGGCTATTGATGAATTTTCTAGAAAATAAAACTCTCAATCTCCCATATTTTCTATTCAATAGCTTGAAGAAAATGGCTGTGACTGTTCAGAAACACTTAGGAGATGTAGAGCCCCATCTATATCACCACGGCCTTGTAAAGATTCTAATTGAAAATGAGTTAAAAGAAAAGAAAGATACATGGGAACAATTTCTGGTTAGAAATTTCTTTGAGGAACCTCAAGAAATTCCTGAAGGTAGTTCAACAAGAAGGAGTAGAAGAAAAAGAATAAATGTTGAAACCCAAATTACTCCTACTCAGGAAATTCCTGCAGCTAGCATAGCAAGAAGAAGTAGGAAGAAAAGAACAATTGATGAAATCCAAAATACTCCTACTACTACTATGGAAAGAACTGATAGGGAAGAGAGACTGGTAAAAAGGAAGAAGAAGAAAATCAAGGGTAAGAAGCCAATAACACCAAAAGAGAGAGAAACTATTGAGGTTGTACATAAAACTCCTTCTTCTGAAAAAGAAGATCATCAAGTGCTATCTGAAAGATTAGTTTACCTTCAAAAACAGTCATCTATACCCAAGAAGGCAGAGAAAGGAAAACAAAAACAAAAGGATAGTGTACCACAGCGTGTGAGGAGAAGCAGCAGACTTAAGGGGAAATTGAGGAAAACACAAATTAAGGGTCCTCATTTCATTGATTTGGGTGAGGAGACATCTGAACAGTCCCCAGCTGACCATAGTCCATCTCAGTCAGTTAGTGAACCTGGTTCATTTCATTCTCAGTCAGACATTGAACATACTCCATCCTATTCTCAGCAAGATGTTGATGTAAGCCCTTCTCAACCAGATTTTGAAAATAACTCTCCTTCACGGCATTTTGGGGATAGCCCAATAAAAATGACACCTGAAATAGACCCCAAGCAGCAGGAAGTATATGACTATATAGAGTCTTTGGAAAAGGCAGCTACAGGTCCAAGTACTTCGTCCATTCAGCCTCATACATTGCAGGATGATTTAGTCCAATCACTAAAACAGGAAATTTTTGAGCTAGAGCTTTTAAATAGGCACATCAAAAATGAAAATGAGACATTGAAAGAACAAGGCAAACTGGAAAAAATCATCCATGATAATACCATGCTACATTTGGGAATATGGCAGAAGAAGAATAAGAAATTGAAAAGGAAATGCCAGAAGTTGAGCAGAGCACTCGTTAATATCAAATTTAGGTGCTTAATGAAGAAACCCAGAATGTTGGCAGTACCAAGGAAGAAGAGGAGAGGATTGGATGTGCTGGCTGAAGTGTCAAGGCACATGAACTAAATAAAGAGTATCAAAATTTTGGTTGCATGAGGACATGCAACACCTTCACAGTGGGGGTTGTTAGAGTCATATTTTGCAGCCTTCCTCGAGTGATCAAACATGCTCTTTCAAAGTGATTTTAAAGTGTCAAAGTCAAATTTTGTCATTTCAAAGAGTCTTCAAGCAAAATTTGATCACTAGGCATTAGGTCTAGGGTTGGTTTAATTTTTTTTCAAATTTGTCCAAATGTCTAAATTCATGTCACCATTCAGCTGAGGTACCATCATTCAAATGGCTATTACTATTTTTAAGCTCCATCGAGTCATTTTACACCTTGTCTGCTTCCTTCTACAGTCAGGCAGTCTCATTTCCCTCTCCAGGGTTTTCGTTGAGGTACTTCTCTTGGATGGTCAAATCATCAAAAGTAGGGACTCGATGTTCATACACCTTACCCTATCACTAGACCACCTAATAAACATTTCTCATCATCGAGATCCCCAAATTCCTCATTTTTGCACAAACCGCTTTCTAGCCAAAACTTGGCAATTTCCTAGGCTAGGCCTGTGTTTTTCCCTTTTGGACCCCTTCCCCTCACTCAATCTCTGTGATTCCACTTCCCCCTACTTCCTAACATCCCTCCCTACTTCCCAAAATTTCCCCAAGAATTTACAAGCCCCCTATCCCCTTCATTTCGCTTCATTTCGACAAAATTCCTTGTTTCACACATCGGGGTAAGTTTCACTCAAAAGCGGTTTCAGAGCAATAAAAGATGAATTTTGGAAAACGGAGAGAGGTTTTTTTTCAAAACATGCCAAGGAAGAAAAACCTCCTTCACTTTTTACACAGGTATTATGGTTTTGGAGAAATGTCAAAAATACCGTTGCCTCAGGAGAATTGAATGCACCTCTGAAGTGACCTTGGGAAAATCAAGATTTCTCCTAGCATTTTTGGCCAACTGACTTGCTTGATGAGTCAAATGATAACTAGACAGAAATACCTTTCCAATGAGCTATCATGAGCTCAATTGGGAGTTGAGGAAGACCTTCAAAAGTTGATTGCAACAGCGCTCTGCCTTGAGGCAGCCTCATTCTGCTCATTTTGACTAGTGTTGGGAGATTTGATTTTTGACAGGGTAAATGAAATCCAAATTGCCTAATTCCACTTGTGTTGGAAAGTAGACTCCAATAGCTTTCCAACGAGCTATCACACGCCCGATTTGGACACCGGGAAGGCCTCCAAAAGCTTCCTGCAAGAGAAACGCGACCCACGCAGAGGCCGAGCGACCCACCTGGGCAGAGCGACCCACGCAGGTCAGTTCAGCAGTGTAAGTTTGCAAGGGGCGCGACCCACCTGGGCTGAGCGACCCACGCAGAGGCTGCGCGACCCACGCATCAACAGAGGTCCGAAATTTCATTTTGAGCGCCCATTTTCATTTTGGATTGCCTCCAACGGCCTTCAAACAGGTTTTTAACAATTGCTCAATGGTTTTTAATGTGTTGGGGGCATCATTGATGATTTCAAAACATTTGAAATGGAAGAGTAAACCCTACAGTCATGGCAGCTTTGTTTCTTCAGGGTTTAAAATGTATCTGGATGGTTTTATGAGCATTTTACCACCTTGTATCATTGATATATATCCACCTTGGCATATGTGTTAAAACCCCACTGTTTTCATACCCATTATACCATCGTGGCCATCGTTATTGCTTTACCATTGTCAAGGCTTGTGTTCCATGGTGATTATGGTCATGTTGTGTCTCACTGCCCAATGATAAAAACATTCTCATAACTCTGTTTTCACTGCCCATTGACACTTATAACTCTGTTGTTATTGCTCATAGACAAACACATTCATATGATGCATTGCTCCCTTTGACAAGATTTGCTCAATATTCTAAAGGCTGCCTGCTTCCTTTGGTCAAGTTTCACTTGCAATTAAAACAGAGATTATTGTTTGCCCTTGCGATGCTTTGCTGCATGGGAGAATATTTGTTGCGTTAAACGTACATCATAACTTTGTTTTCACTGCATTTATATCAGTATACATAGTGCCAATAGCTTGTTCAGAGCCATGTCAGAGACAGAGTCAGTGTAGGAGCAGGAGTCGAACAGTGACTCAATCGTTGAGGTTGATGCACTGAGATGGAGCATACCAGTGCACCAGTAGTGGTAACATATCAGAGAAGCCACAGAGATTTGTTTCAACATCACGATGAGTACTATCTTCACCCGGGGTGGAAGGGGTCTCGTTGACTTCATCAGCAACGCGAGTACTATCTCCACATGGCGTGGAAGGGGTCTCGCCTTCTTCATCAGTCACAGGTGGCTATCTGTCAGATAAGGAGGAGACAAGACACCAAGGTCCCATTTTTTCATTTTCACTGTGCTGAACATACAATATTGGCTACATCATCATCGACAACAACACATCATACAAATCGAGACAAAGTTGTTTTCATCACAGGAACTGCATGCACCAGGAGAGCACTAAAATGGCGGAAAAGGCCTGATCCACTCCGGATTTTGGCCGAGGCTTCATTGAATGAGAAAGACACATGATGGAGGACCTCCGCTCCGAATTTGGGCAAATTCGGAGAAAATTTTGTCATTTTCAAATTTTTGGTCTAAAAAACAGGTTTTGCAGCTACGTGGGTCGCGCGCTCATGCGCTCGCATTTTTTTGAGACACTTGCTGAAGGAGATTTTTACATTTTTGGATTTTTCATGGTTAATTATGCATCCTCTGAAGTCAACTTAGCATTTCAACAAAATCTGGATGGTCAAACAGCTCAAAAACACCATGAAAATCACCTTGCTGCCACCTTTTGCACCAGCAGGAAGTACCTCTGGGAGAATGAGGTTTTGGAGGTCAAATCAACTCCAAATTCAGAAATTCTACTTGGGTTGGAAAGTAGACATCCAGGGCTTTCCAACGAGCTATCATGAGCTCAATTTGGATGTCAGGAGCTACCTCAAAATCAGCCTGGAACATGAGCGACCCACGCAGTTCAGGAGCGACCCACCTTGAGAATTTTTTGAGTTTTCAGCTGCCAGCTCAGTATTTCGCCTATTATGGACCAGTTTTGCTTATGGATAGAATTCTTGGGTTTTTATGATGTAAATTCATGTTTTATATGTAACTTTGGCTTGTTTTTATCTCTTCTAGAAGATTCACTCTCAAATGAGTAAAAAATCATGTAATGGATCAGTTTCCACTCTTTTAGAGGCAAGTTGTTAGCCGCCTAGATTGTAGTTCCATGATTAGAATTGGTTGAAACTGATCCCTGAAGAGGGAATTCGACCCCTAGAGGTGGGGAAAGGTGTTAGAGTGATCTATATATTGTAATTTTTCAATCATTTTCAGAGGTTGGAGAGGTTGGACTCTTGGGATACTTTTGATACTATTGTACATACTTTCATATTTTGGCTAAGGAAAGATCAGGGGTTTTGCGGCACTTGTTGGGATCCTTGTGGTGTTCTGTTCTTGATGATGTTTCTCCTTTGTTTACTATAAGTTTCTTCATGTTTAATGTTTCCATCCTTTCATTATGCTTCTGAACTAAATTGAATGAGTGATTAAGGTTGAATCCATTGTTTACAGTGCTTAGCCTTTGAATTCAGTTAGTTCTATATGTTTTCAGCTGTTTGGAGAGGATCCAAGTTCTTCTTTGCCCTCTTCAGCTCCTCGTCGGTCTAATATATCCATAAATCCAATTTAAAGCATCAGGATCATCACCTACCTCGCCCCAGCTTGAACTCTGCAAAGGTCTGACCTTATCCCCGGACCCAAAATTTGTTTTCCCATTACTCCAGCGAAAACCCAAAAAAACCAAACATACCTATCTCTTTACTAGCCTAAAATCATTCTTATTGTAAGTCATCTCGCATTCTATTGCTTATTTTTTCGAGATTGATGGAGAGAGCCCTCTCCTGTCCTCGTAGGGCTAGCTACGAGGCTGAGCGTGGTTTGATGTAGCCTTGAGTTTTACTTCATTTCAGCCTGAGGTAGATTTGAGTGCTAACATAGTGGCGACCATACTGGGGAAGATCTCAAAACTTTTGCTTGTTATAGACGGAGTCTGAAGTCACGCCAGGTAGCTTTCGAAACGCTGTTGCTATGCATCAGCGAAGTAGATAAACGCTGCTTCAGTCGATCTCCGGTTTAACTTGTAATCGTAGCACTTAACTTATAAATTGCCCCAGTACGTGTATCAAGTTCAGATCTGATGGTTGATGGTGGAAAACGATCAGACATAAGAAGGCTGAAATCATTCACCTGGTGACTCCAATTCAAAGTCTGGAGGACTGACTCTTTCTCTGAGAAAATGGAAGGATCTTACACAAAGTTCAGGTATCTAAAGTGGAATGGTATTCAGGATCTAATCTGCTTTCTCGTAAATTACTTCTTTGCCGGTCTTGAAGCTATCCTGAAAGTTTTTCAAAGTTTGTTGTATGAGAAAGGTCATCAAAATCTTCACTCGACCCATTCAAAAAGTGTAAATGTTGAGTTTCCCTTTGATCCTGGCCTCCTCACTTTTCCCACATCTTATGATGAATCTCTACAGAGTGATGAGCAAGAAAATCAAGCTGATCCCACAGCACTTGTACATGCCCCTACACCTTGTAAAATTCCAGATCGGTATAAACCTCTTGTTTTGCCTTCTGTTCTTCATACTTTTCCTGCAAATTATGACCTATATCTACCAAGATTTGACGGTGAATGTAATAATGTCAATGCTGAGCAACATGTGCAGAATGTTGAGACTTTTCTAGATCTTTTTGAAGTTGATGATGAAGATGTTAGTATTAGGCTTTTTGCTCTTTCTTTGAAAGGCCAAGTGAAGAGTTGGTTCAAAGCCCTGCCTGATGCGAGCATCACAGATTTTCAGCAGTTTGTCAAAGTTTTCCTCGACAGGTGGATGATCGGACAGAACTTTTTGTTGATTATAGAGGAGTATAACCAGTTGAAAAGAATGCCAGGTGAGACAGTACAACAATTTTCTGCTAGATTTAACCAAGTTTATTATTCGATGCCAGTTGATATAAGACCTTCCCCTAGATCTGCTCTCTTGCACTACCCGGGTGCCTTTGATCCGGAAATGGAGTTTCAGCTGAGAGAAAAGAATATTGCAACACTTCACGAGATGCAGAACAAGGCAGTGAATGTAGAGGCTCATTTGTTGATCTTGAGGGCAAGGTTGAAGGAAGAAGAAAAGAAGAATGTTTCAGAGCAGCTGACACTTTCAGAGGAAAATCTTGATCTTTTTGTAAATGCAGTAGAAGAGATGGTGCGGAAAATGAATACAAAAAATGAAAATGACATTCAAGAACAAGTTGCTGACCCAAAACATTTTGTTTCTGATCCCAGTAGTCATAGTGATTGTTTTATAGATCATTGTGAAGAAGAGAGAGTTGTTGATATGATGTGTATGTTTGATGATGAATTGCCTCAGTTTGATCAGTATGATGATGATTATGTTCTCCAAAAAGAATCTAATCTTGCAGACAAATCAGCAGCTAGCTTGTGCGAGGAGGACGTTCACTTTCAGCAGCTCGAGTACAGTGATCAACCGATGCATATCAGCTATGGCAATGATGAGGAAAGTGCAGAAAATTTTGATGTAAGTGAAGGATCTTTGCCTTTGTGTTTTGATTTGTTTCAGTTCATTAGAGATAACTTCCATGCAATCAGAAATCAAAGGTCAACAAGTCTTGATCTGGATCGTCTTGAGGGCAGCGAAAACTTCTCATATTCCGATTTTCAGCCCTCGAAAGTCATTGATTGTCAAGTTGCAGCTGAAGACTTGGAAGTGGGCACACATGATTTAATGATTCAAGGTGACTCCGTACCACTTTGTTTTGAATCATTTCAGTTTTTGAGAGAAAAATTGCACAGTAAATCTTCAAATGAGCAGCCCATAGGAAATCAGCAATCTCTCAGTGTTAATGTTGAGGATGAGACAGATAACGAGATTTTTGAGCAGCTTGTAGCATCAGATTTGCAGCCATCTAATACAATTGAAGGTCAGATTACAGATGAAGTTGTGGAAGATGAAATACATAATTTGATGATGCAGGAAGATTCTATACCCTTTTGTTTTGAAGCATTTCAGTTTATAAGGCAGAATCTTCATAATATATCTCAAGGAAAAGATGAACAACCAGAAGGAGGTCATACAGTTTCAATGGATACATTACAGCACTCTTCTCAAGTTTTTGATGATCCCATTGCTCATGTGTTGGATGATGTTTGTTATAAAATTTTTGCTCCATTAGCTAACCATGTGCTGGAAAAGAATGTTGATGATAATCTTGTTCAAAGGTCACCTTCATTGTCTTGTTTAATAGATTGTTCATTGCATAGCACATGTCAAGATTTCCATTCATATGAGGAGATTGATAAAGGAGGCTTTTGTTCAGTCTGGAATCAGCAACAGAGTTTCATTTTTCATGAATTTCAGGATCCTTTTGACAGCTTGCTGCAATCACCAAAGAAAAGCACCGTAGATGTGTGGAAAAGTTTAAGATCAAGGTATGGATATTATCTGGACCAGAGCTATGTTTATGAAGATCCATTCGCAATATTCTTGCAGTCATCCAGTCAATTTATGCTTTGCAAGTTTATCAGCAGTCCACTTGGTTCAAATTTTCCATGGGAGTTTCCTTTCGATTCTTTTCTTTTCCTGTGCATCAGTAAGCATTTGGGAAGAAATCAAACAGCAGCCAGCATGCTTGCATGGTTGCATTGGCTGTTCCATTACACTTGATCGGGTGGTGAAAAGCACAATTAGAGTAGGTTGTATTGAATAAGCTCTACTTTGAGCATCTTTTTCAGTTTGTCAGTTGTGTTTAAGTATCGAGTCAGTTTTTAGTTGAGTGAGAGTCAATTTTTGTCATCAGTTTTCAGTCATGCATTTCAGTTTGAGTTTTTGATTCCATAGCCCAATGGATGGAAGCACTGGTCTGCTCTCCCAAAGTTCTACGGTTCTTGGCACCTCCACGGAGATGGAGCTACCATCCCCATTGGAGCCAATGTTAGAGTCAGCTTTTGCAGCCTTCCTCTAGTGATCAAACATGCTCTTTCAAAGTGATTTTAAAGTGTCAAAGTCAAATTTTGTCATTTCAAAGAGTCTTCAAGCAAAATTTGATCACTAGGCATTAGGTCTAGGGTTGGTTTTCACTCTTTTCAAATTTGTCCAAATGTCAGTCCATGTCACCATTCAGCTGAGTGTACCATCATTCAAAGGGTTGTCATCATTTTTTTAAGCTCCATCGAGTCATTTTACACCTTGTTCATGCTTCAGTTGTGCCTAGGTAAGGTCCATTTCCCTCTCCTAGGGTTTTGGAGGTAATTTCTCTTGGATGGTCAAATCATCGAAAAACTTGTATCCTGATGTTCATACACCTTACCCTATCATTAATTCACCTAATTAAACACTTCCCATCACTGAGATCCCCCAAATTCCTCATTTTTGCACAAACCCTAGTTTCTAGCCAAAACTTGGCAATTTCCTAGGCTAGGCCTGTGTTTTTCCCTTTTGGACCCCTTCCCCTCACTAAATCTCTGTGATTCCACTTCCCCCTGCTTCCTAACATCCCTCCCTACTTCCCAAAATTTCCCCAAGAATTTAGAAGCCCCCTATCCCCTTCATTTCGCTTCATTTCGACAAAATTCCTTGTTTCACACATCGGGGTAAGTTTCACTCAAAAGAGGTTTCAGAGCAATCAAAGATGAATTTTGGAAAACGGAGAGAGGTTTTTGTTCAAAACATGCCAAGGAAGAAAAAACTCCTTCACTTTTTACACAGGTATCATGGTTTTGGAGAAATGTCAAAAATACCGTTGCCTCAGGAGAATTGAATGCACCTCTGAAGTGACCTTGGGAAAATCAAGATTTCTCCTAGCATGTTTGGCCAACTGACTTGCTTGATGAGTCAAATGATAACTAGACAGAAATACCTTTCCAATGAGCTATCATGAGCTCAATTGGGAGTTGATGAAGACCTTCAAACGTTGACTGCAACAGCACTCTGCCTTGAGGCAGCCTCATTCTGCTCATTTTGACTAGTGTTGGGAGATTTGGTTTTTGACAGGGTAAATGGAATCCAAATTGCATAATTCGCATTTTTTTGGAAAGTAGACTCCAATAGCTTTCCAACGAGCTATCACACGCCGGATTTGGACACCGGGAAGGCCTCCAAAAGCTTCCTGCAAGAGAAACGCGACCCACCTGGGGCCCGAGCGACCCACCTGGGCAGAGCAACCCACGCAGGTCAGTTCAGCAGTGTAAGTTTGCAAGGGGCGCGACCCACCTGGGCTGAGCGACCCACGCAGAGGCTGCGCGACCCACGCATCAACAGAGGTCCGAAATTTCATTTTGAGCGCCCAGTTTCATTTTGGATTGCCTCCAACGGCCTTCAAACAGGTTTTTAACAATTGCTCAATGGTTTTTAATGTGTTGGGGGCATCATTAATGATTTCAAAACATTTGAAATGGAAGAGTAAACCCTACAGTCATGGCAGCTTTGTTTCTTCAGGGTTTAAAATGTATATGGATGGTTTTATGAGCATTTTACCACCTTGTATCATTGATATATATCCACCTTGGCATATGTGTTAAAACCCCATTGTTTTCATACCCATTATACCATCGTGGCCATCGTTATTGCTTTACCATTGTCAAGGCTTGTGTTCCATGGTGATTATGGTCGTGTTGTGTCTCACTGCCCAATGATTAAAACATTCTCATAACTCTGTTTTCACTGCCCATTTACACTTATAATTCTGTTGTTATGGCCCATTGACAAACACGTTCATATGATGCATTGCTCCCTTTGACAAGATTTGCCCAATATTCTAAAGGCTGCCCACTTCCTTTGGTCAAGTTTCACTTGTAATTAAACAGAGATATTATCATTGCTTGTTTCCTTATGATGCTTTAACAGTGGAGAATATTTTTTGGGTGTTAAAACGCACATCATAACTTTGTTTTCACTGCATTTATATCAGTATACATAGGGCCAATAGCTTGTTCAGAGCCATGTCAGAGACAGAGTCAGTGTAGGAGCAGGAGTCGAACAGTGACTCAATCGTTGAGGTTGATGCACTGAGATGGAGCATACCAGTGCACCAGTAGTGGTAACATATCAGAGAAGCCACAGAGCTTTGTTTCAACATCACGACGAGTACTATCTTCACCCGAGGTGGAAGGGGTCTCGTTGACTTCATCAGCAACGCGAGTACTATCTCCACATGGCGTGGAAGGGGCCTCGCCTTATTCATCAGTGAAGGTACATTCACAGGATAATGATGGAGACAAAGACACCAAGGTCCCATTTTTCATTTTCAACAGGTTGAACATACACATTGCTACATCATGACTGACAACAACACATCATACAACCGAGACAATGTTTTCATCACAGGAACTGCATGCACCAGGAGAGCACTAAAATGGAGGAAAAGGCCTGATCCACTCTGGATTTTGGCCGAGGCTTCATTGACTGAGAAAGACACATGATGGAGGACCTCCGCTCCGAATTTGGGCAAATTCGGAGAAAATTTTGTCATTTTCAAATTTTTGGTCTAAAAAACAGGTTTTGCAGCTACGTGGGTCGCGCGCTCATGCGCTCGCATTTTTTTTGAGACACTTGCTGGAGGATATTTTTACATTTTTGGATTTTTCATGGTTAATTATGCATCCTCTGAAGTCAACTTAGCATTTCAACAAAATCGGGATGGTCAAACAGCTCAAAAACACCATGAAAATCACCTTGCTGCCACCTTTTGCACCAGCAGGAAGTACCTCTGGGAGAATGCGGTTTTGGAGGGTCAAATCAACTCCAAATTCAGAAATTCCACTTGGGTTGGAAATTAGACATCCAGGGCTTTCCAACGAGCTATCATGAGCTCAATTGGGATGCCGGGAGCTACCTCAAAATCAGCCTGGAACATGAGCGACCCACGCAGTTCAAGAGCGACCCACCTAGAAATTTTTCTGAATTTTCAGCTGCCAGCTCAGTATTTCGCCTATTATGGACCAGTTTTGCTTATGGATAGAATTTCTGGGTTTTTATGATGTAAATTCATGTTTGATATGTAACTTTGGCTTGTTTTTATCTCTTCTAGAAGATTCACTCTCAAATGAGTAAAAAATCATGTAATGGATCAGTTTCCACTCTTTTAGAGGCAAGTTGTTAGCTGCCTAGATTGTAGTTCCATGATTAGAATTGGTTGAAACTGATCCCTGAAGAGGGAATTCGACCCCTAGAGGTGGGGAAAGGTGTTAGAGTGATCTATATATTGTAATTTCTCAATCATTTTCAGAGGTTGGAGAGGTTGGACTCTTGGGATACTTTTGATACTATTGTACATACTTTCATATTTTAGCTAAGGAAAGATCAGGGGTTTTGCGGCACTTGTTGGGATCCTTGTGGTGTTCTGTTCTTGATGATGTTTCTCCTTTGTTTACTGTAAGTTTCTTCATTTTTAATGTTTCCATCCTTTCATTATGCTTCTGAACTAAATTGAATGAGTGATTAAGGTTGAATCCATTGTTTACAGTGCTTGGCCTTTGAATTCAGTTAGTTCTATATGTTTTCAGCTGTTTGGAGAGGATCCAAGTTCTTCTTTGCCCTCTTCAGCTCCTCGTCGGTCTAATATATCCATAAATCCAATTTAAAGCATCAAGATCCTCACCTACCTCGCCCCAGCTTGAACTCTGCAAAGGTATGACCTTATCCCCGGACCCAAAACTTGTTTTCTCATTTCTCCAGCGAAAACCCAAAAAACCAAAAATCAAACATACCTATCTCTTTACTAGCCTAAAATCAGTTTTTATTGTAAGTCATCTCGCATTCTATTGCTTATTTTCTCGAGATTGACGGAGAGAGCCCTCTCCTGTCCTCGTAGGGCTAGCTACGAGGCTGAGCGTGGTTTGATGTAGCCTTGAGTTTTACTTCATTTCAGCCTGAGGTAGATTTGAGTACAATTGTGGGTATGTTGAGTCCCAAATCTGCATCTTTTCCATACACTTTTCTATACCTTTTTCACTCACCTAAACCTCCCAAATTGTCAATATCATGTGCAAAAGAGCATCTAATATGGTTTTTAATTATATTTTTGTGTTTGCTATTTGATCTAGATTTTGTTCATTCAGCTGCGGAATCTTGCCACTTTCCGCAGCTGCTGCAACTTTCCGCAGCTATTTTGTGAAACTCTATGCTACAGGTGTCTACAAGGAAACCGAGCCACATGGGCAGGTCAGGAATGACGTGGACATGGTTCGTGTCCCATTGGTTCAAGCAAACTCATCCAAAGAAGCCGCGGTCAAAGGCGTCCACATGGAAGTCAACCATGGAGTTTCATGTCGGCCGGACTCTGTTTCGTGTCACATGAAGATTCATACGGCCCTTTCTAAGCCTGCGGAGGATAAATCGACATCTGTACAGGGCTCCAGAGTCGAATTCAAGCATCCACCTCTCGTAGATTTACTTTCCAACACGGCCATGCTCCTATATCTGTGGACGTAGTGGTCTACGTGCTCTCCACCAGCATGAACTTTAGGAGACAGTTATAGTTTGTTGTTATATATAATGCGTTTGCATACGCATATGAAGTTAGTCGATATTAGTGAATGTAGTCTCTGTTATCTTTTGATTAGTCTGCTCTGTAGTGGTTACGCTGCACTTGTGCCGTAACATTACCATTCTGTAATGACTGCTTTTTAATATGAGAAGACTCTGTTTTTCAACTTAATTCGTATTTGAGGACCGTTGCCAAGGCTGGTGTAGAGGGCCCCTGCTCAGCTAAGGTTTTGTTCATTAGTGTATAATTTTAATTTTGTTTCTTTAGAGATCATTGTGTCATAATCCATTCATATGTTCATATATTGCATTTGTTTCATTTCTGTTTATACACTCCCATAATTTCCATTTTAGTTCTGTCTTTCATGCTTTATGATTGTTAATCACTGATCAGTGTTCTTGTTTCAGGTTATAGATAGGCAGCCCGGGCATTTTCATAGCTTTTTGACTAATGACATGGAACTAACATTGTTCTGCTGCTAATTTTCTTTTCATAGCTTTTGTTTAATTTCAGTATTGCTTATCTGCTTCAGTAGTTAAATTTAGATATACTAAGCTGCTCATAGCATCTTCAGTTGCCTCCGAAAGCCACAGCTGGACTGATGGTGAGGGATTGTATTATGAAATGTGTAGTTTATTATTAGTTTCTTTTCTGCAAATCTAGATATATTAAGCTGCTCATAGCATCTTCAGTTGCCTCCGAAAGCCACAGCTGGACTGATGGTGAGGGATTGTATTATGAAATGTGTAGTTTAGTATTAGTTTATTTTCTGCAAATTTAGATATATTAAGCTTCTCATAGCATCTTCAGTTGCCTCCGAAAGCCACAGCTGGACTGATGGTGAGGGACTGTATTGTGAAATGTGTAGTTTAATATTAGTTTCTTTTCTGCAAATTTAGATATATTAAATCATGCATGACATCTTCAGTTACCTCCGAAAGCCACAACTGGACTGATGGTGAGGGATTGAATCATGAGTGTATGGTTTAGTATTAGTTTACTTTCTGCAAATTAAATATCAGTTACTCAAATTGTTTATGATTACTTCCGAAAATCATAGCTGGACTAATGATGAAGGGTCAGAAGATAAATTGATGTAATCTGATTTAGATTTATTTTTTTGCAATTTTTGAATTTCCTTAAGCATAGTTTCTTTTATGTTTAGTTGGCAGCAAGAATAGTTTGGTTTTCATGCTCACTAGTTTACTGTTTTGATTTATTAGATTAGCAGCACCTTTTCATTTCAGCAACACATTTTCATTTTCCTTTTTAAGTCTTGTCATTGTAAATTTCAAATTGCTTTTTAAAATTTCAAGTTGGTAAATCATTATAGGGGATATCACTTCCTTGAACAAACATAACCAAACTTGTTTTCATCCTAGAATTTCCATTTCACCTTAGAAAAACCAAAAACGACAAAAAGTTAAGAAATAGGTTATCTTGCACATATAGTGCGCCGCACTTCATCAGCTTACGATTCCCGGATTGACAAATTAAATGCAGAAATTTAGGACACACTAAATTGACCAAACATTTTGGCGCCATTGCCGGGGAAGTGTAACTAGGTAGCCAATTTCTTAAAAAAAAAAAACATAAAATCATAAAAGAAGGGAAAACTTGATAACTTCTTGAAGTATGCTCTCCTCTTGCACCTAGTGTGATCTGGAGGATCAGAAAAGAGAGTTATTGGTTTAGTAATTTCTTAAGTATGCTCTCTTCTTGCACCTAGTGTGATCTGGAAGATCAGAAAGAGAATTATTAGCCCAACTTTTTTTTTAAAAATAAAAAATGACATGCATAGAGCAAGAGATTCTAGGGGAAGGTATATAGCTAAAGCCAAGAGTTCGATTTTCATAACTCCATCTTCTTCAAGGCATAGACCAGATTCACCACCATCTACCCCTAGCCTTAAGATTTTTGGAAGTCAAGGAACAACTGAATTAGAGGATTCTCCTATACCACCTACTAAAACCCACTTAGAAAACAAAGAGACTTTCTCTCATCCTTCCTTGGTAGAAGAACTAGAGGGCTATAAGGACTCTAAAGAAAATATCATGGCAGAGGAAGTAATAAATAGCGGTGGAGGTAGAAGAGGAGGAAACAATGGAGATAACAATGGTGAAGGAAATAATGATAGAAATAGGGATTTGTTGGGATTCCCTATAGTTGATGAGGAAACTCATGCAACAATGAAAAATATCTCACCATCTATTCTCCCTAACTTTTATGGATTGCGAAGTGAGGATCCTGAAACATTTCTGTTTGAGTTTGAAGTTGTGTGCCGAACTTATGACTATGTGGAAGACTCTCAAAAACTCAAACTGTTTCCTTCAACATTGAAGGGATCTGCTTTGAAATGGTTCATGGGATTAGCCACTCAATCTATTAGGACTTGGAATGATATGAAACAAAAATTTTTGGATAGATACTTGGACTATTGTATGCCTACCAATCACAAGGATGAGGTATTCAAAATGATGCAAAAAGAAGATGAAAATTTGGAAGACTTACTTGAAAGATTTCAATACAACTTGAAAAGAGCAAAGATGAGCAACTTAGATGATGAAACCTCGAAAGCCCTCATATTAAAAGCCATTAGAGATGAATGGATAGATATTTTAAACATGATGGGGAAAGGAGACATTTCTCAACTCCCACTTCGTGACATAACAGAACTATGTGTCCATCTCTCAAGAGGAAAATCTAAAACAGGAAAAGGGCCTAGGGATCCTTCTTTTATTAGGGCTAACAAATCTGCAACTGGATCAGTAAGTAGGGCAGAGATTGGTAACATGCTTGATGAGTTCAAAACTGATATTTTAGGGAGCCTTAGTGAACAACTAGACACCCTTAAAATCCAAAACAAGCAGAAAGCAGAAACAGATGCTTTAGCCATCTTTTGTCCGAAATGTAGGAAGAAACATGATTTAAGGGAATGTCCCTTGGATGCTAGATCTCCAAAGATCTCTTCTCCAATGTTGTGAATCAAACTGGCCCAAACCATCTCATACATGATGAATAAGAAATCACCAACATATGGCATCCCATCCATCTCATGGACCTCCTCATAAAGAATTTTTTTATTTTATTTTATTTTTTTTATTTTTTTTATTTTCTGTGGTGGCCATATCTTCCCCCATGCTCCCCTTAGAAAATTTAGTGCAGAAAGTGTGGGAATTCTCCTTCCCAAAGAACACATCCACCTAATGTGTTTCTCCCCCAATCATGCTCCCCATAAAAGTAAGAAAATATCAGCAAATAGGTTCATGATCAGCATCATAATGAAGGGAATACTGAAGGTTTCAAGTGGTGCTGGAAGGTACCAACAGTTTCCCCAGTGGTCACAGTGCAGTCTTCCCCACTGCAGCTTTAGAAAATAGCATGGCAAGTTGTTTCTTGACAAATGGCTAGTTGTACAAGTCATCACATCTACTAGAAAATAGTAAATGGCTGAATGTATCAACTGGGCATACAAGGAGTAACCAAAAACTTGCCCAAGGTTATGTAATAGATGGCTGTATCCTTCATAGTAGCTGGCCAAAATTGGTCCATCGAGCCCAAAGGAAAACTTGCCCCTTTGTTGAGAAATGCACTGCAAAGAAATGGTAAGAGCATGCAAAAATTGTGTGGAACAATAAATAAATGCAAAAACATAATTATTACCATGCAATGAAAGTAAAATGATGATATGATCCATAAATGAGTCCTCCATAGTGGTACGACATACTCTTATGGAGAGGAATGAACCATATGTTGCATGAAAGTCCCCCTTCTCATGCTTGGAAGTCCAAGTCAAGAAGAGCATACCACATGTTGGGGTCCTGTGTTTTGATAGATTGGAAAACCAAAAGACAAGGCAACATTAGAACCAATATTTAGAGTTCCAGGATCTAGTCCTCCTATTCTCAGAGAGGGATCTCTCAAATGTTTTGCAAAGATTTATCTTGTTTGCTTTTAAGTATTGATTTTAGACTAGTTATTAAGTACATGTGTTTTTTTGTTTGTTTGGTTGAATTGGCACAACAGAACATGAAAGGTATAGGTATTATAGATAGAAAGAAGAAGTATCAGATTCATTGGGAAATGGAGTCAAGAAAAGGTTAATGACAAGCTCATCAATGGATATGGGATATCAGAAGGAAAATATTACTTGGCTGCAGGATCCTTTAGTTTTGTGAATGAGATGGAAATTAATTATTAGGAAAAGAGAGTTTGAATTCTCAACAAAGGGAACTTAAAAACATAATTTGAATAGAAAGAGGCATTTGATAGACAGGGCTAACCATGAATTCTACAAACCACACTTTAAGCAAATAATGACTTCAAGACAACTTTCAAAATGAAATATAAGATTCGGGAGCACATCCTATTGTATCAAATATTTTATTTTAAAGGACTTAGAAAACATGAAATATTCACAGATAATTGCAGTCATAGAAGATGGAACACCTAAAAACATCCATGATCACAACTATAAAGACCTTTAAAACAATTATTCAAGCAGGGACAAAGGGTATGATTGAAACAGACCTCCTTGGCTAACTATAAATAATGGTACTTCAAAGGGAGACTTCAAAAATAGTTTTCAAGTGGCAGCAGACAAGCAGGGAAAACCATAAATCATGCTGGAACCAATTGTTTGAACTATTAGAGAAATAAATGAGCACAAGGGTTCAAGAAAATGATTAAAGACTCTAAAATGCCTTAGCAGAAGAAAACATAAAACAGTGAAGGATAAACAGGTCTAAGGTGCTTCCAGGAGTCATTTCTTAGCCTAAAATTTTCATCCTACTGTGGTAAGAATTTATGAAACATAATGAAAATAGGAAAAACAACAGACAGTTCAGAATACATCACCAACAACCAAGCTTAGGGATCCAATGATAGAACCTTCTCAGGAATAAACATGTCAAAACATAATCTAGCTTCCAAGACTTCAATTTCTTCTTCAACTTCAGATAGACTATGTATTATTTCAGAGAGTTTCAGTGTTACAACTAGTGACCAACCAACCAACCTGTCATCTTCTTCAGAAGTATTTATAGAAGAAATGAGGAGGTGGAAGAGTTCTGTGGTTGTGTATCATTAATTATATACTAAATGCAACTCCTAGCCTTGAAAACCATGCAAGGAATAAGGCAAGAAAGCATTTGATCTACAACTCTATTTCAATTACTTTGTTTCTACTTTTTAGGCTTAGTGGGTAAAAATATTGACTTTAAGGCACTTTTTTATCTTTACAAAAACTTTACTGTCAGTTTAAAATATGTTCTTTTGTTTGTGATGTCTTTGAGTTTGCGATGTGCGATTAAGCGCTAGCCGTCAGATCGGTATGAGAGATCAATGGTCATGATTAAATTGGCGGGTGTGATGAAAGAGGGCTATGAGCGGAGCGCGATTAAATCTCGGCCATCGGTTCTTCTGGATTCAATGGTTGAGATTAAATTGGCGGATATGGCGATTGGAGGAAAAAGAAAAGGATAAAGGGAAATTGTGACTGCTAATTACGATGGAGCAATGAGGCTTAGCACTCAGTCGCGGCTCTGGGTCACATAAGGAAAAGGGGTTGGGGCTTAAGGCCAAAAGGGGCTTAAGGCCTTATAGAAAAATGAAGGTTTTTAGGATTTTTGAAGGATTTTTTGAGGAATTTGGAGGTTTTGACAAGGGTAAAGACAGGGTTTTAAACCTTATAAAGGGATTTCACAAGGCCTTAAGAGGATTTGAGGCCTTTGGGGCTAAATGGGGGGGTAATTTTGAGAATGAAATGGAGGGGTGGATAGATGGAAATTTAGGACTTGGAAGCAGTTTTTCTGTGTAGATAGCAGAGTTTAAGATGGAAGCAACAGTGAAAATGAACCTCCAGGATAGGAAAAACATAAGACTTCAAGGATGATAGATTTTGAAAGGAAATATATCTCTTGAAGGCTTGAAAACAAATTTAGCCACCATTTGGTATAACAGAATTTATAGGTGGCTAACAGTGGCTCCACTTGGGGAGGACAGCTAGTTCTTTAGGTGTCCAGAACCTCAACTATTGATCTCTGGCTTTTTAGTAAACCAGTGGCTTCATCCGTTGGGCAAAAAATTTCTTTTCCTGTAGCTGTCCTTTCTTTGATTTGATAATCTCTGCAACAATTTGAATCAATGGAATTCTTTCAAAACAACATCTCTACCTACCCATTCCTAATGATCCTAACATTTTTTCTTCTTTCAGAGTGCATTTGGACTAGCAAACTCTCTTCATCAACTTTTTATTATTTTATTGAAAACATAAAAATAGTTTAAGGCTACTCTTATTTCTCTATGAGTTCAGTTTGAGCAGTTGAACTCATAAATTTCTCTACCTAAACTATTATCTGTCAGGATTAGACTATCTGACAGACCTTTATTCTCTGAATTCTAAAACAGGAAATTTAAATGCAGCCAAGCCAGGATTAAGCAGTCTGACTTGCTATGGTCTATGGCATAAAAACAAGCTGCACATAGACTAAAATTTGCAAAAAATTTACAACAAAACAGTGAAGGCTTAAGATCTGAAAATTTAAAAACATCCTTCATTATTTCTTTAGCTTAGTTTTGAATTTGTTTGAGATGTGTTTTCTCTCTTATCTGGTTCGAGTTTTGAGCATATTGGAACCATTTTTCTTTCTATATTTGGCTCAAGATTTAATCTAATTAGAGCCATTCTTCTTTTGAGATTCATAGGTTCAGATTTTGAATTTGTTTGAACCTTTGTTTCCTCTATCCTAATATACCTTACTAATAAGCCAAGATTGTGTTTTTTGGCTGATATAATTCACTAACCTATCAACAGTAAATTGAAAATCTAATTAGTCATGATTAGGCTGTATGAATAACTAGAAGTGTGTTTTTAGGAGTGGCATTTGAGCTTGCACACTTTCAGATTTTATCTCTCTTTTTTGGTATGGGGTAGTACCTTTCTTGTTTTTCTCCGCCCTCTTTTATTTTCTATTGTTTTTGTATTTTTATTTTTCTAACTTTGAATGCAAGGTTCAAACAAATAACTAAATTCTCAAAGCCGAGCTTTATTGAAATTCCTATCTAACCTACTCTAACTTGGAATATTTATGTTTTTAAATTACAAACTCTCTTTTCCAATACATACAGTCAATCAAATGGTTCCATGACTGGTCTTTGCTTGTCTCTTTGAGCAGGCTGGACAAATAGGGCCACTCCCATTCCTTTTGTTTCTTAGTAGAAGTTATAAAATATTTTGTTGTACTTGGTGATATCTTGTTGTCTAAAACCTTTATCCCTTCTTCAGATGTCTTCAGGAAATATACATAGGGATCTTGAAATAATGCCTGGTTAGGAGTATCTGGAAGATGTGTTTCAACTAGGATTATCTATTTTTTCTCCACTAGATCAAGATAAATATTCTCTTGAGAAAGAAAAACTTCCTCATCTTCATTATTTTCTAAACTGGAGGACTCATCATATTTGGCAGTGCTGTCCTCTTGAAGTCCCGAGATATTCTGATTTTGTGGGCTGAACTCTGTGAAGAGGTTATTATATTTTTTAGCAAGGGTATGTTCAATTGCTTCGTCTATTTCAAGAGAAGGCTCCTTGGTTTCAACCTGCTCAAAAATTTCTTCATTGCTTTCCTCCTCAACCTTTGAGCTGAAAGGCTGTTGATTCCCAATCACATGGAAACTATTATTGATGGTCTGAGATGAAGTAGGGTAAATATCCAACGAATATTTACTTACTTCCAAGATTTCATAACTTTCTTCATCAGTATCATGAATAGTCTGCACTAGCTCATTACTTCTTTGAAGGAACTGATCTTCATCCCATAAATCTGCTAATGATGCTCCGGCAAGATTAACTTTTGTTTGGGGAGCATCATCACTAGATAGATCAAAGTTATAAAAATCATAAATATAAGTAATACTACCAATCAAACATACTGGGTTATCAACAAATCCTTCTTTTTTCTGATCTACAAAAGAACTTTCTAAATCTATACAACAAAGTTCTTTATGTGAATGGGCAAGAGTATTTGTTTTGCAAAAATTTTCAGAGACTGGTTGTTTATTAATAATCTGATCTATCTCTTTTTCTGTCAAAGGGGAAGGTGTTTCTATGTTCCTTTGAACAGGAGTACAACAATTCTCTATCTCTTGTGAAGACTGATTTTGAGGCTGGATGTCTTCTTGAGCCTCATCTATAAGGGATGATGAATCATTGTTCATGATTGCAGGAATATCTTGAGGAATTTATTCTCTTCCTTGATTTATTTCTTCCTCAATCAATTCATCTAGGTTTTTATGATAGTTGTCTTGGGTATGAAATTCATGAATGGCTACTACGAGATCCTTAGGCTGCCAATTTCCTAAATCTTCATAAATGCCTGCAAGGTATTCTATGAGGCCCTCATATTGATTACAACAACTTCCCTCTAATAATAGATACGAGGATTTTTCCTGGTAATGATCATAAAATACTATTTGGAGGTCTCTTAGAGAAAACAAACTACCAGTCCTTAACCATTCGTACCATTCCCTTGCTTCTCCTTCTAATGTTAACATAAACATTTTCATAAGGCAGTCTTCATGCCATTCCACTTTCAACCTAGATACATGCATATGAAATTTGATGAGATGTAATAAAGGGTCATCAAAATTTTCACCTTGAAAAACAGGCAGGTTGTCATCCCAATTCACCTGGGGCATCTTATGTGGAAACCCAAGGATATGATCTCTACTCATTGGGGCATATCTTCATTTTATTCTTGGAATCATGTTTGTAAATCAGGAAAGTGGTCACTTTGTCTGTTCAACTAGTTTAGAGTCTTCTACCAGTGGAGTCATTAAGTCCTTTGGGATTGTGGAGTCGCCAAGTGGAAGATTTTGAACTTTGCTGTCCACCAACAGCATGATTGGATTTTCTCAATGCATTTCCAGGAGAGTTTACAAGGATTAGTGAAGTAATAGGCCTATTGGAGACTAGTGGAGTCACCAGGTGGAAAATTTTTAGCTTTTTGTGAAGGTAAAATTGTTTTATGGTTCCACCACCATGTTTATTATGAAGCCAATCTTAAATATTTTTGGGTTTTTTCTTAGTTTCTATGGTTTTTTGAAAAACTAATGAGTCTATAAGAGCTTGCTAGGAAACTATGAACTTAGTAGTCCCATCGTGATCACCATTATGTTGGTGTGAGCAGTGGGATAAGTCCACAGGGTGTTCCTTTAGTACAGGGATTTCTGAATGTTCAGAGATGTGTATGTTTAGTGCTTTATTTAGAAGGTCCCACCGTGATTGCCATTATGTTGGGGTCCTGTTTTTTGATAGATTTGCAAACCAAAAGACAAGGCAACATTAGAACCAATCTTTAGAGTTCCATGATCTAGTCCTCCTATTCTCAGAGAGGGATCTCTCAAATGTTTTGCAAAGATTTATCTTGTTTTCTTCTAAGTATTGATTTTAGACTAGTTATTAATTACAGGTGTTTGCTTGTTTATTTGGTTGAATTGGCACAACAGAACATGAAAGGTCTAGGTAGTATAGATAGAAAGAAGAAGTATCAGATTCATTGGGAAATGGAGTCAAGAAGAGATTTATGACAAGTTCATCAATGGATATGGGATATCAAAGGGAAAATATAACTTGGCCACAGGATCCTTTAGTTGTGAATGAGATGGACCTTAATGATTAGGAAAAGAGAGTTTGAATTCTCAACAAAGGGAACTTAAAAACATAATTTGAACAGAAAGAGGTATTTGATAGACAGGGATAACCATGAATTCTACAAACCAAACTTTAAGCAAATAATGACTTCAAGACAACTTTCAAAATGAAATATAAGATTCGGGAGCACATCCTATTTCCTCAAAGATTTTATTTCAAAGGACTTAGAAAACATGAAATATTCACAGATAATTGCAGTCATAGAAGAGGGAACACCTAGAAACATCCATGATCACAACTATAAAGACCTTTAAAACAATTATTCAAGCAGGAAAAAAGGGTATGATCGAAATAAACCTCCTTGGCTAACTATAAATAATGGTACTTCAAAGGGAGACTTCAAAAACAGTTTTCAAGTGGCAGTAGACAAGCAGGGAAAACCATAAATCATGCTGGAACCAACTATTTGAACTATTAGAGAAATAAAAGAGCATAATGGTTCAAGAGAATGATTAAAGACTCTAAAATTCCTTAGCAGAAGAAAACATAAAACAGTGAAGGATAAACAGGTCTAAGGTGCTTCCAGGAGTCATTTCTTAGCCTAAACTTTTCATCCTACTGTGGTAAGAATTTATGAAACATAATGAAAACAAGAAAAACAACAGACAGTTGAGAATACATCACCAACAGCCAAGCTCAGGGATCCAATGATAGAGCCTTCTCAGGAATAAGCATGTCAAAACATAATCCAGCTTCCAAGGCTTCAATTTCTTCTTCAACTTTAGACAGACAATGTATTTTTTTAGAGAGTTTTAGTGTTACAACTAGTGACCAACCAACCAACCTCTCATCTTCTTCAGAAGTATTTATAGAAGAAATGAGGAGGTGGAAGAGTTTTGGGGTTGAGTATCATTAAATCTATACTAAATGCAACTCCTAGCCTTGAAAACCATGCAAGAAATAAGGCAGGAAAGCATTCGATCTACAACTTTGTTTCATTTACTCTGTTTCTTCTTTTTAGGCTTAGTGGGTAAAAAGATTGACTTTAAGGAACTTTCTTATCTTTACAATAACTTTACTGATAGTTTAAAATATGTTCTTTTATTTGTAATAACTGTTAGCTATCTTTGGCCTTAATGTTTTGGATTGAGATTTGATCTGGGTATTCCTTTGAGGCAGAAAGCTACAAGGTGGCAATATAGTAGCTTGGGGATTCAATTAGCCCCTCTGATGTGGCATTCAAGGCTTTTCTGGAGACTTTTCTTCATTATGTGGATCTGGCTTTTGATATTCAATTTGTGCCTTGATCCTTTCAAGCTTTGATTATATCTTTAAACCTTTGATTATGCTCTGATATTCATCTTGACACTGATATTCCTTTATTAATTGATGTTGATTGTGTTTGTTTCTTGCAGGTGTGCAGAGGGTTTGTTGCAGTTTTTATTCAGAAAATCGATAATCATGACTTATCGATCTTCTAAAAAAGTGTAATTTATCACTTTAAAACCCTTTAATCTGTATCAAAGGCCGTGAGGATCGTCATCCTCAGCCAATAACACTGTAATTATCTGCTAGAGGGTTTTTAACTTGAACTTCATTAAACCTGCATAAAAACAAACAAACGTTATTTAAATCCTGCGAAAATTGGTTTAGAGCTGCTTAGGAGGGTTTATGGAGGCGTTTTGGAGCTGTGAGGATGGGGAAATGCAGCAAAGTAAGGAGAAAAACTAGGTGGAACAGCTAACCAGGCTCTCATTTGAATTATGGCGTGAATATGAAGGAGGGTGATTTTGGGAAAACCGGTAGCGGTTTTCGTGCGGGCTCTGGGCGGTAAGAGAAATTAGCAGAATGGAACGCGATATGAATCATCACTCAACGCGTGGAAAATAAAACCCGCTTTTATCACGCGTAAGTAGCGCACTGTGGAGGAGGGGTGAAAATTGCGCGATATTGATCATTGACCATTGGATTGGAGGTTCCAGATCCAACGGTGCGGGCTGGACACGATGGATGAAGAGCTGTGGGGTAAATGGACGAGTGTAATAGGTTATTGGGTTAAGTCCTGATCGTTGGATCTGATGATCGGGTAGTGGGGATTTAAAGAGGAAACAAGAAGTAGTGGTGGGGTAGAAACATGAGAGAAAGGGAGGGCCCACCTTTATATAAAGGGAAGAAAGGTTTTTACTTAGGAAGAGGGGTTTTATAAGAGCGGTGGGAAGGATTAATGGGAGCCGTTGGATCGTGAGGATCAATTACCGAGATCTGTCGATGGGGGAGAATGAGAAGGGTGGGGTTTGAAAAGCAGAAGTAATGTGGATCGTCGGATTTGAGAAGATTAATGGTGGATATTGAATCGTGAAGACGAAAAGTGGAGGGGAAAGGGAAAAGTGGCGATGCGATATGCCGATGCGATTGAGCATGGACCATCCAATCAAACCTGATTGACAGTGGATATTAAATTGAAGTTCGGGATGGTGGAGGATCACATGATGGATGAGCGTGAAGTGATGAAGCACGAATCAGGACTGCTCAGCAAACATGCACTAAAAACGCATTTCCAGCAACATATGCTATAAAATAATGAAATGAAATCTTGGATCATGTATATCAGTCAATATAAAACCTAAATCCAAGAATATAGCTGAAACAAATCAAACTAGGTGGGTTAAACCTCCCACACCTAGGATTACTAAAAGAGGCTAAAATCCCAAACACTGCAACACATAAATTACTGCATAAAAGGGACTGCACAGTATAATTGAGGGTTTGTACACATAATTAATAGAGACAAATATATCTGATATTATATTAAAAATATGCTCAGAAAAATGATATCTAGTCTCCTTTATACAAAAGCTAGAGAACCCGGGAAGGGTTTCTAGGAGTTCACCCTAAATACAAATGGTAATTTTCAGCAGTATGGCTAAATAATCACTGAAAAATAAAGCAAAAGAGTATAAAAGGCTGTAAGAATAGAAATTTAATGCAGATCTGATCAAGGTCTTCCTCCATGGAAGAATTCACCCTCCAATCACAGGAAAACTCCCTGAAAGAGCCACAGAAGAAACTGCTACAACTGCCCTCCAAAAATAATGCAATTTCTGAATGGAATAATGCTGTAGGTGATGAAATTATGTTGGCTTGCTACCAATGATCTGATATCAGCCCAAGAACTCTCCAAACTAATATCCCACAATAAATGAACCTCCGTCCTCTGCAAAATCAACTCAGACAGTGGGTTTCTCAACCCTTCCCTGCAACACCCTGCAACTCAGCCCAACCTCCTGCAGAAACTACGCTAAAAATGTAGACTGAAGCTTGGAACCAATGCTAGATATGAGGAATGATGGATAAGATCTCTCCCAAGAGCTACTCAAAGGGAAGAGAAGGAATTCCTGAATAGGAAACCCCTAGTGCTAAACAACACCGACAATCTCAGCTAAACAGCTAAGAGAGAAAAAGTCTAAGCATACATGAAAATGTAATACATAATCTAGCTCTCAAATGGCTGCCATCCTGTCCCTTATAAACCAAGTGAGTCTTCTCACCTTGGGTCCCACTCAATAGGGTTTCCACCTTCACACAAACAATCTCCCTCCAAAACTGCATTGTGCCTTCATTAGAGCCACTCCTCTAAACTGCACTATTTGATTTGGTCAAGGTTGACCACTTCAACTTGCTTCAGCCCTTTTCACACCTAAGGGTCTTCAATCCATCTCACATATAGCTATCTATGCTAAACCACATTCACATTGAGCTCTTTTATTTGCTGATCCACTCCTCCTACATTTATGTTGTTGACTTGCTCAAACTTGGCCTTGTCCACATGCAAAATGTCTCTATTCACACATGAGAGTGTAAAATCCAGCTGGCATTATGATCCCCTTACAAAACATGAGTGATTTTATCCTTATCTCTGAAATGCATGGTTCTCCTTACCCTTTTAATCATCTTCTAAATCACATGAGAAAAATTTAATATTCCAATTTGCTGCATGCAAATTTTGGAATATTACAACACTGAAATATTACCCCACCAAGATGAATCAAAAGATTTTAGGGCCTTATCTCCTCTCGAGAGTGATTGGGTGAATAGTGAAGATCAGGCGAAAGGGATATCTGAATCTGAAAATTAGTCTGGAGACATCGTCCCCTTAGAACAAAATGCAAGCATGGAGACAGTCCCCCTAATGCCTGAAGGGAAAAATATCTCACCTAGCCGAGAAATTAATGCAGAAATAAAATTCAGAGTGCACGAAGGAAATATCATCACTAATAACCTTGGAATTGGCACCACCGTTCCTAAAAAAGAAGTTGTTTCTCCTCCATCCCATGCTAAAACTATGCTAGAAGAGAAATTAGCTGAAAATGAGTTAAGGAAAATGAGCAGGACCTGCAAGAGGTTAAGAAAAATGATAAAACATCCGAAGAAATAGTTGAAGGAAGTAAGAAAGGCTCAGAAGCCTAAGAAGGAATTGGTCACCATAGAAACCCAAAGAGAGTTTTTCACCTAATTGATAGAAACTGCTGAGATTGAGGTACAAACTAACCTAGTAGAAACTGCTAAAGATTCTGTGCAAACTAGGCTGGAACTTACAGAAGAAAAGGAAACTCAAACGAAGGAGACACCTGACTACACTCGCCTAGTAGAAAATGCTGCCAATCAAAAATTTCATAATGAATTAATTTAAACTCAGCATGAATCGGGACAATGCAAAAAGGAAATAGTACCCGCACAAGAACATCAGGCACTATTGAAGAAATTCAAAGGCCTTTCTACAACCGAGGATGAGATATTTTCTCAACTCAGAGAAGAAAATGAAAAGGTAAAGAAAGTAGAGGATCAGGTGGAACAAGCCAAGAAGCAAAATAGTATGGTTTTCTCTCTTTACTATGATGTGCTAACATGCAAGGAACCGTCCACCAACTATGCCCTATTCTTAGTGGAATGGTACCTATTACTAAAAATCAAGACTATCAGGGCAGGGAAGCCCACAAATTTTAAAACCATTGAGGAATTCATCCAATGCTACAATGAACAAAATGAGCAAGTCCATATCTTTTGTGTGAATTATACTTACAAAACTTCTTTCTAGAGGAGGACAGGGACAGTAATCCAAGCCCCTTCATAGGGGAAATTTAGTTCTAGGTTTTCCTCTCTTTTGCTAAGAACCTGACTTGGTGGGCTAAGGCATACAACACCTTGTAGAAGAGGGAGCATGGCCTAAACCTATGGGTTAGGGGGGAGCCTACTAGTCCCCTGCACCTGTTGACCGAGCATAAGAATTTCATGCAGAGGAAATGTGTAAGGACTAAACTGGGACCTATCCACAAGGATAACATACAGCATGGGTGGGAGTACTTCAATGAAATTCAAGGAGAATCTTTGGCAACAACCAAGAAGAGGTGGCTAGCCTCCACGAACAATGTGAAAAACAGAGAGACATTTGGTTACAAAAACTCCAATGAAGCTACCTCCAGATTCCTTTTATACAACAATCTAATATTCAACATGGACCCTACATGGATAGGATGCAGGTATAGGTGAACTCTCATCTGGTACCCCCCTGATCGTTATGATCATGATTATGAGCTGCCAGAGGGGCACACAAACTCTACCTTTGCAAAGATCATACAAAAACACGGCTTCAGATTCTATGAAGAAGAAGTCTACCCTACATATTCTCTGACCTAGTTACACCTCAACCATTTGTTTGCACGAGGACCTACAAATAGGTAAGCATAGGAGTATGTTGGGCCAAGAATAAGGTGCATTTCATCCTATCTTCACTACGAATTGTTATGCACTTTTATGAATTTTTCCTCATCTTGACAATAAAGGAAAAAGAATTAATGTAAAGTTAGGACAAAATGAACTAATTATAAAAGGGGATGTTTAATAACAGAAAATTGACTTCTTGTATCTTTATTGATAGGGAAACAAAGCAGCTGAACTGATGATAACCAAAAGTCAGCTGACAAGAGAAGAAAATGGGATCATGATGGCTCCCATGGGCCGGAGGAAGACGGAAAGGCACATCCACACTTGAAAAACTCAAATGATAGCCACAAGCAGCATGATCCCATATGGAAAATACCCATTACCACTATTGAAATCACCTTTAATAGGCCAAAGACAAACAAGATAAATAGAGCTGAATAGATATTTTCTTCTGTAATAGACGTATCGGGACATATTTGTCAGTTGTATTAATGTATTAATCTCTAGCTTAATAAATATTTTGGCATTTTTTAATAGTCAATCTCTGAGTTTTACTTAGTGGTAGACTTCTGGTGGCTTTGGGCCTAGCCCTGGGATTTTCCTCACTAATTCTATACTATACATTAATTACAAAATTTATGTTTCCATTCATTTAATGCATTTCGTGAGATATCATTTAATTGATTGAATTATGAACGTATGACGATACGACTTTCTCTTTCATTAGAATAGTTCATCATTCATGCTTTCTTGCTTACAATCAATGTTTTAATAATTGTTTAGATGCTTTCACCATTTCCCAATTCTTTTATACTTGTTTGATTAGTTTTAGCATGACTGCTATTCAATTCTGTATATAGTTAAATTTGGATCTTTTCATTATTACTACGAGGCGTCTAGTTGTTGCTTGATTCAGAGAGATGTCATATATTTAATTTAAAAGAGAATTCCATTGATAAATTAGATAAAAAATTGTTGTTCAATTTATTATAGTTGTAGTTCAATTTATTAAAGATGTTGTTCAATTTATTAGGACTACTGTTCAATCATCACAGTATGATGTTCAATCGTAGTTTTCTCTTTTTTGCGCTTACTTAGACAGAATAGTAAAAATAATTCTATAATTCCATTTCATTTTTCTTTGATTGAACTCCAAGAATTATATAGTCTTACGATAATTTAGGGTAGTTGTACTTTGATGTCACTCATATATACTGTGCTTAAACTCTTGAAATAATAAGACTTGCCCTGGGTTGATAATTAAATGAGATCATTGAAGTTGCCTATAACAGTCACCTTTATGACCCAACATCTCTAACAAAATTATTTAAGAAATATGAATTTTCATGGACCCCTGAAGCATCTAAGGCCTTTGAACAACTTAAAGAGGCAATGTGCCTATCACTTGTCTTAGCTACACCGGACTTCACAAAAACCTTTATTGTGGAATGTGATGCCTCTGGAAATGGATTTGGTTTTGTTTTAATGCAAGAAGGAAGACACATTGCTTTTGAAAGTTATCCAATCAAAGGAAATTATTTACAGAAATCTATTTATGAGAAGGAAATGTTGGCAATACTACATGCACTAAAGAAATGGCGACCTTAACTAATGGGAAGACACTTCAAGGTAAAAAATAATCATGATAGTCTTAAATACTTTTTGGAAAAAAAACTATCTTCAGAAGAGCATCAAAAATGGGTCATAAAGATGTTGGGTTATGACTTTGAAATCATCTACAAAAAAGGGAAGCTAAATGTTGTTGCAGATGCACTCTCAAGAAAGGATGAATAGGTGGAAGCATTGCTTTGTGCCATTTATATTATCCAACTATATTGGATAACTGAAGAAAGGGATTAATGGAAGAAGGATGAAGAAGTGTGGAAACTCGTTCAAAAGTTGCAGAAAGATCCTAGTACATCTGATACATTTAGTTGGAAAAATGATTACTTATGGTACAAAAATCAATTATATATTTGTAATAATTCCCAAATAAAACAAAAGATTCTTTTGGAATTTCACACTTCTCCCTTAGAAGGACACTCAAGATTTTTAAAAACTTACCACAGGGTGAAGAAAGAATTTTTTTGGGATGGCCTTAAATCTGATATTCAAAATTTTGTGGCGGAATGTTTGGTTTTCCAGCAAAATAAAGTTGAGAAGATTAAGATTGCAGGTCTTCTACAACCTTTATCCATTCCAAGTCAACGCTGGGAGGAGATTTCAATGGATTTTATCACAGGTTTACCTATGTCTGAAGGAAAGAGTGTCATAATGGTGCTAGTTGATAGGCTTAACAAATATGCACCCTTTTGTGCATTATCTAATCCAGTTAAAGCAAGTATAGTTGGTACTTCATTTATGGAAAATATTAAAAAGATAGATAGAAACCAAAATATTATTGTAAGCGACAGAGATCCCATTTTTAATGGAAAATTTTGGATGGAATTATTTTCTTGTTTGGGCACTCAAATGGTTCATAGCTCATCTTATCATCCTCAATCCACTGCAAAAACTGAGATAGTGAAAAAATGTTTGGAAGGATATCTTCGTTGTTTTGAATCTAATAAAAAAACACAGTGGGTCAAGTGGTTACATCTGGTTGAATGGTGGTATAACACTTCCTTCCATACTACAACAAAAATGACCCCACTTATGGCACTTTACGGATATCATCCACCATCCATCACATCATATTTAAGAGAAAATTATAAGGTTCAAGCAGTGGAAGATCACATCAAGCATCAACAAAAATTTCTCCAACTCTTAAAGGATAACCTAAATTTGGCACAAAATCGAATGAAACAACAGGCAGATCAACATTGCAGCGAGAGAATATTTGATGTAGGAGACTAGGTATTTTTACGGCTACAACAAAAAAATATCTCTCAAGAAAGCTAAGAAGGATAATAAATTATCACCAAAGTACTATGGTCCCTAAAAGGTGTTGTAAATATTGGTACTACAACATACAAATTGGAGCTTCTTGCTTCTTCTCGAGTGCATCCAATTTTCCATGTTTCATTCTTAAATAAGGTTATAGGTGACAAACTTCTAGTTCAAACAATATTTCTAGAACTTGATGAGGAAGGAAAAATCATATTGGAACCTAAAGCAGTCACCGAAACAAGAACTCGACAACTACGGAATCGATCAACTTCAGAGTATCTCATCGAGTGGAAGAACTTACCCACTGAAGATTCTACATGGGAGGATGAGAATTTTATACAGAAGCATGCAGAGCTACTCAAGTGTTGAGGACAATACTTTGTTGAAGGAGAGGGGCATGTTAGGTCCCTATACTATTAGTGTAGTCCCTTATTTTTGTTATTTTAGCCCCCTTATTGTTATTGTGTACCCCGGTAACCCCCATATTGTTATTATTATGCCCTTACATTATTATTGTTTGGTCGGCTAGGATTATATTGTGACCCCATGGACTCCTATATATAGAAATGGATTTTTTTCATTTGTATCATCCAAGAATTGTTCATTTATGTAATGTAAAGGAGGGTTCACCCTCGAAATGGTTGATTTCTAAGGTGTTGATATCTCTTTTATTCTATTTTTGGAGTTGGTTTCATAACATCAACTTGCAAAATACATAAGAAACAATGATGTTATCAAAACAAGTCTAATTAAAAAACATTCGAAATGACCAAAATCAACAAAAAATACGATATATCCAAATAAACATAAGGAATCATTATATATGTTCAACTATACATTCAAAATAGTGGTTGAACAACAATATTTTAAGAAAATACAAGATGTTCCTATTTATGATTATGTAATATGCAATCAAACTTGGTTTAAAGGAGATGTCATACAAAAGAAATTGACCAATGTGTTTGTTAGCATTGCAATTTTTCAAAGTCTTTTCACCATTGCATTTGTGTCTTTGATCCTCTCTTGTCCCTTTAGCTTGTGATTGAAGGCCCTATAGGGTTAAAAAATGTGTAAAATTTTTATTATTTTTAACAAAATCCAAAATGTTTGAGTCAAATAGTTTGTTTTTGTGTCTTAGAGTAACTAGGGTAAATTTTCTTCTAAATAAGTCTTTTAACTACCTTGATGTGGTTAAGTACATGGATTCAGTTTGAGAGTAATATTTATCCATAATGATATATTCTTAAAGTGAATGATCCAAGGCTACGAATAAAAATGTCAAAGTTATATTCTATTTCAGGAGTAACAATAAATTTCTACCTTTTTTGAAAAGTAGCAATTTTCCCAGAAAATTTGGTTTCATAAGTAACATAGAAATAACTACCTTTTTTGAAAAGTAGTTATTTTCTTCAGAACTTGTATAAGGAGGCGAAAACGAATTACTCAAGTGAAAATACATTACTCTTTTGGAACAATTGAAAGTCTGCTAAACAAAAGCTAACCTCACCATAATCAAAGGCATGTAGAGACCATAGGTATACACTCACTATTTTCCATAACCATTTACCCCGAGAAAACTACAACAGATGGTTATCTTCCAGCAAGAAGTTTGTTATCTTCCAGCAAGCAGTTACGACTTCGTGGCTTTTTTCTATTCATTATTTTACAAGTTTCCATTAGCAGTTGAGTTGGATGTTACTAAATTAGAATGGGTAAGAGTGGTAAGGTAAACCATTCGGAACCTACCAATACATGATTTGTTGACCACCATGCAAAGGCGCAGTTTCAGGAAGCTAAATGGTATCATTTTTTGAAGAAGTTATATGGGGAGAATGTTGCAATTTCTCAAGCATTGTTTGAGTGTTTTAATGGAGATCAGGTCAAGCTGGGGTCTCAGACTTTCAAAATATTAGAAGCCATCATAGCACAAGCTACCCTGCTATCAGCTTCGGGTGAGTCATGGTATAAAAGGGAAAATTTATTTAGATAATATTTAAATGCATATATTAAACTGGAGCATGTAAATGTGAATTAGACCCCTACTGCCTATTTTAAGCCTGAACGATGGGGATTTATCACCATAATGAAGCATTATATCACCTATGAAGGCAGGCTCTCCACACTACATTGGTATCAGATGAGGCTTTTATCTAATATTTTGGGCTCTAGACCTATTATCCTCCCTTTATTCCTCTATAAATCATTGTTTAAAATGTCTGAGAAGATACAACGAACCCAAAATTATTCAGTCCATAATATTTATCACCAGGGGTTAATCAAAATGTTGGTAGTGTATCATTTGAAGAAGAAAAGAACCAAAAGGAACAAGTTTCTAGCAGATGAGGGTTTCAGTAGTGTTAATTCAAGGAGAAAATTAGGAAGGCGTTAAAAATAAAATACCTAGGAGGAAGAGTTGAACCCTGCACCTATATTGATCCCTCTACAGGATTATCAATATTCTTCACCATCAAGTAGGCAGACAAGAAGCTCAACTAGAAGAGCTAGGGTTGAAACCACCATTCCTATACCTATGATGCAACCGGAAAAGGAGCTTTATACCAGAAGGATACCTAAGGAACCACAAACCTTGGAGTCTTTCTGGCAAGAAAATGCAAGCAGGTTTAAACAAAAGGCCACTCTACTTGAAAATAATGTTATTTCTAAGGAAAAATAAGAAGTAGTTTCCTCTTCAAGAAATAAGCGCAGAAGAAGACTAATTCTGTTAGAAGGATATTTAGTGGAAGATAGTATTATGGATAAGGCCACCCTTGAACCATTAACACAAAGCCCTGTTTCAAAGATTAGACCGGAGAGTGAAGAATTCAATGTGAATCCAACAACATAGGAACCAACACTAGCTCAGGTTTATTCCTCTCTAAAAACATCAGCTAAGGGAAAAGTAAATTTTTAGGGATTACAGTAGAAGAACCAACAATAGCTTAGCTTTATTCATCACTGATTTCATTAGCTAAGGGAAATAGGAAAGTAACAATCCACTCATACTCATCATTTGAGGAAGAGAGTAGTGAAGTAGAGTTTAGTGAAACAGAGTTTGAAGATGAGCAACAAAGCAGAGTCATCCAGGGAAGAAGAAGGTCTTCATATATTCCTAATCCATATATTCAAAGGTCTCATATAAGACCCAAAAATAAACTTAGGCTAGCTGGCTAGCTCATAGCTAATACTGCTCTCATATATGAGATAATAAATATAGAGGAGAGTCCAGAAAATGATTCAGGAAAGAAGAAAACCCAGAAGAAGAAACAAGCAGAAAAGAGAAAACCAAATAGGAGGGTCAATAAGGCAGAAGCTCTTAGATTGTTGGCTTCTGTGCTATATTTTTAATGATTGAGTATCTAAAAAAAGGAAAATCTGAAGATAAATATCATTTTGGGCCTATCTATAGAGTTATCGAAAATTTATACATTTACAAAAAGGTAGCTCTTTGTTTTGGTCATAAGAAGATAAAGGGAAGCTCTTTGTTTTGGTCTCGAGGAATGACATTAGATGGTGATAAAGTATATGCCACCTCAGTGATATTATTTTTCCTCTTCCCAAACAAGTGTTATCCAGAGAAGTTGTCTTCCAGATGTCACATTCAGTTAGTAGTTGCTTCACTTTTTGTGGATAAAGATCCATGTGTCATTTTCAGTTAGTTACTATTGCACTTTTTGTGGAGGAAGATTTTCCAAGAATCAAGGAGTAGTTAGCCACCTCAGCTCAGCCATTTCGACTTCCATTTTATCAATTTCTATCTTCATGCATTTGTAAACCAAATATTGTACATAAAACTACCTTTATGTTATTTTTAGATAAACTTTAAATATGGTTTGCCATATTTAGAAGGTTGTAATAAAGGTCCTACAACAAACTTTCACTCTTGCAATTTTTGCGGATCTTTAACAGATCACCCTTTTTTATATATTTTATGAAAGGCAATGAGAAAGGGTTCATGATTTTTTATCTCATTGCATCCTGAGTTGTGTACTTTTTGAATTTATAATATCTAGATACACTCTTGAGGATTCATGAATGATTTGATGTGTGTATTCAGTAATTTCTTTATGTGTTTCCATATCTTACATCTTCATTTCTAGATTGTGATCTACATATTCTATCTCATGCTTTTTTGAGTCTTATGATATAACTGTACATGATTATCTATTTTTATTAGTCTTGTTTTACAATATTTCTGGATAAGATGTGTATGGTAAGCCTGTTCATAAGAATTCCTTGTGACAAAAATGTTTTAAATGTGTGATGGGATTCTTATAAGTCCTAAATAAGCTTTATTTCATTAATACATTACAAATCTGAAATATTTTGTTTTCCTTTCATCTTAATAGTGGATTTCTATCATATAGACCCACTTTTATTTTCATATTCTTCTATCCATTAGAATACAAACATATCCTTGTTACCACATCAAACACTTATACCTTCATATGTGTGAGTGATTATCTATTAAAAATCCTTTTATTTTCCTTTGTGTGAGAAATTCAACCACCTTCCAAATCATAATCCAACTATAATAAAATACCTTGAGCTTAATATGTGTCTGGTCACGCACTTGATACAATCCAAGTGCTGATTCCAACACTATCATATTTTGGTGCATCTGCCGGGAGACGAAGATTCTAAACTCAGTATTCTCTCGAGTTTCTTGCATAAAGGCCTAGTACTATTTTTTAAGGGTGAATAAAAACTAGCCACTCTTTCTTATTGTAATTATTTCACCTGGTGACTCCACAACGAGGACAAGGGGTTTCAAGACCGCCTACTACAAGAAGAAATCAGATGTTACCTCCTGTAACTCCAGTCTTTGATCCAAAGAATATCATAAAGGATGCAAGAGGGAAACAGAAAACAATTGAAGCTACATCACATTCAGTGAAAAAATTTCATTGAAAGTATATTATGAAAGAAAAGGTAACATCATCTATTTTAACAACTATTGAAGTTTTAGTTTCAAAGAATTCTATTGAAAATTTGCTAGTTGAAGTGATGTAGCAAAGCTACAAATTTTCATAATACGCGCGGAACCTATGGCTTATGAGCCCACACAAGTGGTCACCAATCATGGCGGATCACACTACAAAACTTTTATAACTTACCTCCCCACAACTTTGCGACTTTAACAATTTAAAAATATTTGCAATTTCGAGATTTCACACTTCACACTTTTTCACATTTACCATAATGGATTCTCCCTATCTTAAATGATATGTGATGTGCTTCACATGGAAACTTAAATAATGTATCGTGTGAAGTCTTAACAATAAACACACAAATCGTCGATGTGCGAAATCTCACTAGATTGCAATGTAATCTCCATTGTTGATATATTCTAGATCTAATGGTCCTCACTGCTTGCATGGTCAGTCAGACTTGCTTCACATCGCATCACAAAATAAGTCACTTACCATGCAATGTCTTAATAATAAACACAAAAATCATCGAAGTGCGAAATACCCTAGGGATTGTGATTTAATATCCACCATTGAGCTATGCCCAGATCTAACGATCCTCATTATGTCTTTGATGTTCGCAATGCCAATCAGCCTTCTCCGAATGCGTTGTGCAATCAATGCGACATCCAACTTAATAGAGAAATAAAAAGTGACAGTTTAACATAGATAAAATAATTGAAATAAAAATATAGTTGGAATTAATAGGTAGTGAAAATACACAGAGTCAAGCCCTTGATGGTTGAATTTTAAATTGCTTCTTCTCTCTGTCCACTCCTCTATCACACCTCACACCATTTTTTCCTATTCCACCTATTCACGCTTATATATCCTGAAAGCGGTTCTCTTGTATTTTATTAGCTCTCTGCTGAACCAATTTAACAAACTAATTAAATCCTATCTTAATGATCTAATCTACTTGGTTTGATCTCCTCACAGGGAGAACCAATTTTCTATTTTATTCTTATTTAAGTCAGGAAATAAAAACAAACTAAATTCTTACAATTAAAGCTAAATAGCATATTAATAATCATTTTTTTTCCACCTCTTGGTAGCCACAACATGTGAACACACAATCACATTGCTGGCTAAATCCGGATGCTCCTGCATCAGACTCCCAGGGAAGAAAATATTGATCCATTAATGTTTCAGGATCTGCATTAAACTTCTGTAACTCTGCTGCTGTCATCCAAATGGCATATTCCACTTGTTGTCCCTTCCATTTGACTAGATACTGGTAATAGGTCTGTCCTCTGATCTTCTTTGTTGCTCTTTTCTCCAGAATGGCTTCCACTTCTTTCTTTGTTGTCTTTGGAATCTATTCCTTCTAATTCAAAGTCTAGTCCTCCTATTCTGTAGGTTCTTCTTGTTGTTCTTCCTCTATTCATTTTTATGGGTATAAATCTGCAACATTAAAGATGGGTGATATCCAAAATCCTGTTGGTAACTCAATCTCATATGCATTTGAGGAAAACTTCCTCAAAATTCTACATGGCCCTATATTTTTCATTTTTAGTTTTGTTATAGGCCTCGACTAGAAACCTTTCCTTCCTCAGATAAACCATGACTAAATCATCTACTTGAAACTCCCTTTTAGTCCTCTTCATATCATCCCTTTGTTTATATTTTTGGGTGTTTTTTTGTAGTCTTTGCTTGACATATTCCTGCAACTTTCATATCTATTCTGAAAATTATTAAGCCTTTTCACTCCTTGTCTCTTATTTTCTCAAATCCCTAAGTTCATACACACCTCTTGGATGCATTCCAAAAAAAATATGAAACATAATCATCTTGGTGCTCCGATTAGGAGTATCATTATAGGAAAATTCAGCTTGAGCAAGTGCTAAGTCCCATTGCTTTGGATTTTTGTAAACCAAACTCCTTACTATGTTTCCCAAGCTCCTATTCACCAATTAAGTTTTTCCATCCATCTGAGGATGATAAGCTGAACTAAAAATGAGGTTTGTGCCTATATTCTTCCATAGATTCCTTTAGAAGCGTCCTACGAACTTTGTATCTCTATCTGAAACAATACTCACAGGAAGTCCATGTAATGTATAACTTCAAAGAAAAAAAAAATAGCAATGTGAGTTGCATCACTAGTTTTATTACAAGAAATAAAATGAGTCAATTTAGAAAACCTATCTATGAAAAAATAGATAGAATCATGTCCTCTTTGAGTCTTCATCAAACCTAAAAAAAAATCCATGCTGACAACATCCCAAGGTCTATTGGGTATTGGAAATGGCTGATATAATACAATGTTTTGGCTTCTTCGTTTGGCATGTTGACAAATCCTGCACTTCTCAAAAAAAAAATTGATATCATCTTGCATTTTTTGCCAATAATAAAAATCACTTACTTGAGCAATTATTTTGTCCTGCCCAAAGTGTTCGGATAATCCTCCACTGTGTTTTTCCTTAATCATATTTTCTCTCATGGAGGACTTAGGAATACATAGTTTATTGTTCTTGAACAATAATCCTCCTTGAATTAGGTAGTCCAACCACTGGCTTCTATTATGAATCATAGGGTTTTTAACAGGTGCATATATTTCTTTGAAATTTGTGTCTTCCTCATACATATCAATCATCTCTTCAAATCCAAAAATGGCGATCTTCAACTCCTGCGTAATAAAATTTATTCTACTCAAAGAATCAACAACTTTGTTTGACTTACCACTTTTGTGTTTGATTACAAAGGTAAAACTCTACAAAAACTCCACCCACTTAGCATGATTTTGGTTCAACTTCAGTTGATTATTTATGAACTGCAATGCATGGTTATCAGAATACAACACAAATTCTTTGGGCAAAAAATAATGCCTCCATTTCTTCAAAGCCTACACAATATCATAGAACTCCTATCATAGGATGAATAATTATTCTTGGACTCATTTAAATTTTCACTAAAATAAGCTATTTGTCTTTGCTCTTGACTCAAGGAAGCTCCAATTTATATCCTACTAGCATCAGTCTCAAATTGGAATAGTTTATCAAAATTTGGTAAGGCCAAAATAGGTCTTTCAGTGATCTTCTTTTTCAACAACTTGAAATTCTGATCTATTGCTTTTTTCTAGTTAAATGGTTGGTTACTCTATTTTTTCAATTATTGGTGCATAGATTTGACTAAAACCTCTTACAAAATTTTTGTAAAAAATTTAAAGACCATGAAAAATCCTTACCTCAAATACATTTCTCGGAGTTGGCCAATCTAGTATTACATGGATCTTTTATGGGTCCATCTTCAAGCCTTCTTATGAGACTATAAATCCCAAGTAAATGAGCTCCTTATTCATAAAACTACACTTCTTCAAATTAATAGTAAGTTTCTCCTTTTGCAAAGTATTTAAAACCAACTTGACATGCTCCAAATTCTCTTCCTTACTCTGACTGAAAATAAAAATGTCATCAAGATATAATATCACAAATTTTCCTACATACTCTTTCAAGAACTCATTCATTAGTCTCATAAATGTGCTTGGTGCATTAGTGAGCCCAAAAGGCATCAATAACCACTCATAAAACCCACTCTTGGTCTTAAATGTAGTCTTCCATTCATCTCCTTCTCTAATCCTTATTTGATGGTATCCACTCTTCAGATCTATTTTAGTAAAATACTTTGAACCACTTAAACAATCCATCAAATCATATATGCGTGGCAATGGAAATCTATACTTGATAGTGATCTTGTTTATGGCTCTAGAATCAGTACACATGCGCCACTCACCTCATTTCTTTGGACTAAGTATGACTGGTACTGCACATGGGCTAAGGATTTCTTTGATCAATACTTTATATAACAACTCCTGTTCCTGTCTTCCAACTTCTTCATTCTCCCAAGGGGTCATTATATATGCCACTTTTTTTGGTAAACTTGCACCAGGTATTAAATCTTTGTGATGAATGATACTTTTGATTGGTGGAAATTTACTTGGTAATTCATCAACAACTATATCAGCATAATCATCTAACAAATTTTTAATTTCCACAGGCAGATTGTCTAAATTAGTAGAATTTAGAATTACCTTGGGTTTACCCACAACAACAAAATGTGTTTCTTTCTCCTTCTGGACTTCTTGCAACAACTCCTTTCCACTAATCAGCATAACATTATTCCCAGCTGCTCCTTTGTCTGCTTCATCCTTCAAAGGTAGAAATGTGTGCTTATATCCATCCTTCTCTATGGTATAGGTATTCATTTTTCCATCATGAATGGATTTCCTGTCAAATTTCCAAGGCCTTCCCAGCAATACATGTCACACGTCCATTGGCATCACATCACACAATATGACATCCTTATATGTACTGATCTATGTCTCTACATTGCACTGTTCTATCACTAAAATCTAATGTCCCTTCTGTAGCCACGAAAATCTGTAGGGAGTAGGGCGTACCATCTTAATAAACCCCAAATTTTCAACCATCTCTATGGAAACAAAATTATTAGTGCTTCCATTGTCAATCACAACTTTGCAGCATTTTTCTTTTGATTTGCACACAGTCCTGAATAATCTCTTCCTTTGCACTCGCTCATTTGCTTCCTTCTCTTCTTTAAGAAATACTCTATTTAGCAATAAATACTCTCCTACCTCAAGTTGATCTTCTTTTCCTGTGACTTGAGGATTTTATTCCTTTGCCTGAGCCACATTCACATTCTGTTGATTTGCTAGTTTGTTATGAGGGCAGTCCCATGATCTGTGTCCCCATTCTCCACATGTGTAACACTGAATTTTTCTTCCTCTGCCTCTACCTCTGGGTGAAAATATCCCTCTACCAAAGTCTCCTCTCTGTGGTGGTCTACTACTCAAACCTCCTGCTTCATTCTGAGAGTGTTGAAATCTTGATCTGAAAGTTACTCTTCCTCTTGTTGGACTTTTATCTCTATTCTTCTAACTTTGTTTCCTCAACATTTTCTCCTCTGCCTTCAAAGCTGCTTGGTAGGAATCCTCAATTGCCTTCAGAATTAAAAAAATTATTTCATCCTGTATGTCATACCTTAAACCATTGATGTATCTGGATACTTTCTCTATATCATTTTCAGCATGTCCTGCTCTAATTCTTAGCTTGTAAAACTCCTTTGTATACTCCTTGACAATCATTCCTTTCTGCCTCAAATTCTGCAACTATTTAAAAATATTCAACTGATAGTGTTTTGGAATAAATCTATTCTTCAATTTACTTACCATTTTATCCCATTTCTTGATCTTAGGCTTTCCCTTTCTCACCCTGGATGTCTGTAGTTCATCCCACCAGATAAATGCATGGCCCTTCAACTTGGTAACTGCAAAATTTACCTTCTTCTTATCTTCAACCTCTTCTAAGTCGAAATACTTATCCATTGAACTAATCCAATCCATCAGCTCATCCACATTAAGGTTCCCTTCATATGAAGGAATCTCCATTCTTGGTTTTCCACTAACCTTTGTTAATATCTTGAAAACTTTAGCTGCCTTGATTTCTTCCTCTTCGTCTTCCTCAGAAGATTCCTCAGCTATGCTGACATCTCCTTCATCAGGTGCTCTCCTCTAAACAGTCTCCATTGTCTCCATCCTTGTATGAAGGTGTCGAATCTCTTCTAGAAAAAATACATTGGCTAGTGGTCTTCCCCAACCTATGCTAGCTCCTCTCCTGGGTGGCATATTTGCTACAATCCTTAAGAACATAACTCAGTTTCTGCTTTGATACCAAATGATGCAGCAAAGCTACAAATTTTCAGAATACGCATGGAACCTGTGGCTTATGGGCCCACACAAGTGGTGACCAATCACAGCGGATCGCACTTCGCAATTTTTATGACTTACCTCCTTGCAACTTCACCACTTTAACAATTTAACAATATTTTCGATTTCGCGATGTCGCAATTTTACACTTCACACTTTTTCACATTTACCATAATGTATTCTCCCTATCTTAAGTGATATGTGATTTTCTTCGCATCGCAACTTAAATAACTTATCGCGCAAATTCTTAACAATAAATGCAAAAAATTTCCGATGTGCGAAATATCACTGGATTGCGATGTAATCTCCACCGTTGATCTGTGCCAGATCTAATGGTCCTTGTTTCTCGCATTTTCAATCGACCTTGCTTCACATTGCATCGAAAAATATATCACTTACTATGCGATGTCTTAATAATAAACACAAAAATCACCGAAGTGTGAAATACCTTGGGGATTGCGATTTAATATCCACCGTTGAGCTATGCCTAGATCTAAAGCTCACTGATGTGTCTTTGATGTCCGAATTTCCAATCGGCCTTCTTCGAATGCATTGTGCGATCAATGCGACATCCAACTCAATAGAGAAATAAAAAGTGATAGTTTAACACAGAAATAAGACTTGAAATAAAAACACAGTTGGAATTAATAGGTAGTTAAAATACACAGAGTCGAGCCCTTGATGGCTGAAATTTACATTGCTTCTCCTCTCTGCCCACTCCTCTGTCACACTTCTCTCACACCCCGTTCCACACCTTACACCATTTTTTCCTATTCAACCTATTCATGCTTATATTTCCTGAAAGCGGTTCTCTTTTCTTTTATTAGCTCTCTACTGAACCACTTTAACAAACTAATTCCATCCTATATTAATGATCTAATCTACTTGATTTGATATCCTCGCAGGGAGAACCAATTTGCTATTTTATTCCTATCTAAATTAGGAAATAAAAAAAAACTAACTTCTCACAATTAAAGCTAAATAAAATATTAATAATTAGTTTTTTTCCACCTCTTCTTAGCCACAACATGTGAAAACACAATCACATTGTTGGCTAAATCCAAATGTTCCTACATCATGAAGCTACTTATACAAAATATGAAGTAGATGATGTTATCCTAGACAGCTAAAAATACCCCTCAGTCATCATTCAGTAAATCAGAGATAAGTATTACTTCAAAGAAAGAAGAGAAATCAAAGGTTTTAGGTGTCAATAAAGAGAACTAGGAATCTAAATCCTTTGTGTTGACAGAAAAGGAATTAGAATAGGTATTACAGATTTCACCCTTCTTAGATAGGGCTATTTTAACTAAATAATATATTAAAACAATTTTAAACTTTCTTCAAACTCATCCTAAATATCAATACTCTCTTAGCCCACAACAAGAGTATTCTCACCTATTTCAAAACCCATCTATTGGCTCCTCCTCTTCTCATCAAGGAGAAGGTAATCTTCATGAAAATTTGACCTTTAATCTCTCTTAATTTTTAGCCAACACAAAAAATTTGAAGTTTCCCAAATCCTTCAGGAATCTACATATGAATCTAATTCTCCCAGAGAGGTCAAAATAAAATCCTCTTGTGTTCATTTCTTTGATAATCCATTGTTCTCAGCTCAAAATCCTGAAGAACCAACCCAAGAATTTCAATATTCAGCTATTCCGAAACAAATAAAAACTCCATAGAATACAATTTCAAGTACTCAAACATCTGTATTAGTAATTCATCCACTAATTTTAACTCAACAAGTCATGGCTCAGCCTCCTCCTACAAGGATGTAACAGATTGTCACTGCAAGATATGCACCACTTGATCTCCCTTAACCTTTGCATCCCCTTCCTCAAGGGAATTATATGAAATATTTTCCCAAGTATACAATGGAGGGAGAAGGAGCATCTGGTGAAGAACATTTAGTTTCTTTTTACAGTTATGTTGATAACAAAAACATTGAACATGAAGATGTCTAGTCAAGACTCTTTATTCATATTTTAGATGGAGAAGCTTGTAAGTGGTTCAGAAATCTACCAAAAATTTCAATAACAGGAATATATGCGTTGGAGGAATTATTTTTAAAACAATGGGGTGGTCATAAGGATTAATTGTATTACCTTACGAATTTTGGAGCTTTAAATAAGAAGAATGATGAGTCATTAGCAGATTTTACAAAGAGATTCAACAAAGTTTATCAAAAGATTCATGTAGAAGTAAAACATCTTGAAACCACAGCCATGATAACCTTTGCCAATGCCTTATATTCCAAGTTTTCATTGTGGTTGAAAGATGAGAAGCCACAAACATTGGTAGCTATGCAGGAGGCTGCTATTGGGGTGCAGTCCAATCTTATGGCCTCAAATAAACTAAAAATAGAAGAGGGGAAGTGAGAAAAAGATAATAAAAAAATGTAAGAGGAGAAACCTTCTTCTTCCTCTAAATATTTTACAACTGAAGAAAATCTTAATCAAATGTCCAATTTAATTAAATATCTTTCTTCCAAAATGTCTAAACTAGAGTTAGAAAATCAACCTGCTATTAGACCCATTCAAAATGAATGAAATAGAAATCAAGATCCTTTTAGAAGACCCTTTCATCCTCAACAAATTTTACAATGCCCAAGAATAAATCCTGATGATCAAAATGTCCTGCTTCCACTGAATAATTTTTCTAAAGAAAATCAACAAGAACAAGAAGAGGAAGATGAAGACATAAATCTAGTTGGGGAGACATCACAGTCAACTTGTTTGACTTTGCAAGAGTATGAAGATCATTCTAGGATAAATATATTTTTAGATGACGAAGATGCTCATATTTATGTCCAAAATGAGAAAAAATAGGTTGAAAATCAAACAAGAAATTATAATTTGAGGTCTAAAGGGGTTGTCCAACAACCCCAACAAAAACAAGATTCTGAAAAACATGCTGCCAAAAAAAAGGAAAATTTTAATTATGCTCCTCCATCACCAAACCTTCCTCTAGTTAGGAAAACTGCTATAGAAAATAAGGATTTGGCCCCTTTCAATTTCATTTTTGAGTCAGTTTTAAATAAAATCAAGATTCTGGTTCCACTCCTTGAATTTTTAAACAATCCTGCCTACAAAGAATCATTTAAAAGGCTGTTACAACCATCTACTCTTTCTCCTGACTCAGTAAATATAGAATATGAACATCCTACCATCTACTTGGGTAGCCATGTCCAAGATCATAATTATGATAATTCTTCACCTTTTTATCTTTCACTCAATATTCATAACAAAATAATGCATAACTTCCTATTAGATTTTGGGGCCTCTCACAATCTAATGCCTAAGAAAGTGATGGATGAACTAGGACTGGAAATCACTAGGTAATACCAAGATATTTTTTAGGTCAATTTACTGGGTAAAATAGTGCACATATTTTATTATCAATCAGGGTTTGTAAACTTGGAAGCATATCCAAAATATATCACTAGTAAATTTGGCCCAATTTCCGACGGCCACTTCGTCGCTATTTCGACACATAGTCATTGCAAGAGTGACAGTTTGAGGCCAGTCAAAACGTGGTTAGCCATTACGTCACAATTCCGACACTTCAATAAAGTGTCGGAAGAGAGACACTTTTTCTGACGTTTTGCAAAGTGTCACAATACCGACGCTTGTAAAGTGTTGTAATACCGATGCTTGTGAAGTGTCGCAATACTAACACTTGCAAAGTGTCGCAATACTGATGAAGTGTATCAATAATGACACTTGTGAAGTGTCGCAATACCGACACTTTGCCGAAGTGTTGCAATATCGACGCTCTACAGAAGTGTCACAATACCAACGCTTTTCAGAAGTGTCACAATACTGATGCTTTGCCGAAGTGTCGCAATACCAACGTTGTGTAGAATTCTCTCTTCCGATGCTAGAGGTGTTGCAATACCGATGTTGGAGGTGTCGCTCTTCCGACACTTTGAAGGCATCGGTCTTCCGACGCTTTGATAAAAAATTTAAAAAAAAATTAAACACGGTGTTTTGCATTGAATATTGACTCTTGGCAATCCTTTTCTATCTACAATGATATTAATGAAAATATTAATACACTTTCAGTGAATATAATTATATCATATGGATGGAAAGAGTTTCTGTACCAATAAATCCAAATTTGAGAAAAGTTCGGCCAAATTTCAGTAGAGGGCCAATTCGACCAAATTCTGTTACTGTGCTGGAAACTGTATCAAACATATGGTTTACATAAACCAATAGATGATTTCATATTAGGTTATGATATATTTGATAATTACTCATTCATACCTATTATACATTGACAGGAGCATCCCCACATGCTCTTGAAATGCAAAATATAAATTTCTTAAATAATCTTGAGGATTAATTATAGAGAAGGCGTGTACAAATAACCATGTTTAAGTTACATCCCTTCCATAAAATGCACATTATAATCTCAGATAGAGGATTTAAAATAAAATTTCTCTAATTAGAGAGACTGTGGAAATCATGTAGGAGGCAACCTTGTAGACCAAAAGAATAATGCACTACTGATAAGGTCATAAATAAACAGTTTTCCATGCCATTATGATGTTGAGTTAGAACATTCCTCTATGGAATAATCTTATGGCTAAGAAACCCATTTGCATTTCCTCTACAAGCTCAAACATTCCACTGTACAACACTGCGGACCTGTTACGAATTTCTGTAGTATTCACTTTCGGTTATATAAATAGTCCCCTAAGAAGGTTCTTGCCACATTTACAGTTACAAATAGGCATATCCAAAAGATTGATAAAAGGATACAAATTGGTACAAATATTTGACTTTATATGGAAAGAGTGGTACCCTATAACACCACTGCAATCTCGCACTGTAAGGTTGATGTCAAATTTTTTGAATTCCAGCACCCAAAACTCCAAGATTATGAACCAAACAAATGGCAGCATTTACTGTTTAGGTACAACCAACCGATGGAAAAATTAGACCACAACATTATGCAGAACAAATTCACTTTTATAACACTTTGAGCTGTCACCATGATCTTGACAAGGCTTTCTTTGTATCTTTGTTGTTTCTAAACCTAAGAGCATTTTTCAAATCTTCCCCTCAATGCCAATTTCCGATTTGAGCACCACTTTGGTACAGAAAGGATAAGCATAAGATGAAAACATATGCTACAGGCATACTCTATAGATCAAAATCCAATAATTAAACATGGTGTTTTGGCTACACTCCAGACATCCCAAAATCCTTATCAGCATAATGGACAAGTCTTCACAATCGCTGAATCATATCACAGTGAAATGGTAGAGAAGTACGCCGGTCTAAGAATTCAGGACTCACTGATAACCATGAAAGTGCATGCAGTTCTGCTGCTACAAACTCCAAAATCTGATGAACCTTAGCTTGACAGTCCTTTCCTTCTACAACAGGTAAATGGTTTTGCTTACCTTTCCTTGTAGTTTCAGATGTAACAGATCCTTGTTGGTCAATTGATATAGTACATGTTCCCCCATAATAATCTACCAAGCTCACCATAAGAGTAGATGGCCACACATCTTTGGCAATACGTTGCATGGAATCTCTCCTGATGAAGGGAGTTGGTTTGGATACTACAAAACTAGTAGCAAAAGGGGACGCAAATCCTTTGCTATGTAATAAGTGTGCCAGTGGTGGAGACTTAGATGTAAGACATGTAGGAAATTGTAGGGGTACAGGAGGGATAAAAAGGAGACCATGTGAAGGAATGAACAAGTCTGAAACTGTTGTTGATGCAAGTGACTTTACTGAGTTTAAACCTTCCATATAGTTTGATAGTCACAAAGAAACACCTTGAGTTGCACATGAAGGCAATCAGAAACCCACTTGTAAAAAATAATGTATAGACACATCCAACAGCTAAGAAAATTATTTAAAACAAATGCGTACTTCAATTTTCCAAGAAAACAGAAAACATAATATTCAAATTTAATACAAATACATACAAGAAAGCATAACAATTAAGATTATCCTAATCAGGAAAGTAGAATGCATTTTCTTTCCATATAGAGCATAAGAGTCACAATTTGTAATTGACTTAAAGTGAGACAAACTGTAATATGAAGGTTTACTTGTCCAAATACACCCGATAGGCATGGTATATATTTAATACAACATATCCTTCAATTTACCAACAAACTAGAGAGTTGAGTTAGAATTCGTTTGCAATTAAACATACAAAAAGAGGCATAATCATTTGATTTACATTTGTGGAAAGCATGAATGACATTCTCCAACTATATATAGAATAGCATTTAAAAGAACATGCTGGAAATTAACAGCAAAAGTAAACATATAAAGGGAAGAATACCTAATGAAGCCATCTTGACTGGACAAACTAGCTGCAGAGAGTGGTATTGTTGTGAAACCAGCTCCAAAAATAGAAGAAAAGAGATATCAACGCCTTAGAAATAAGCCACTTCGAGGGGGAAACCTCCAATACATTACATAAATGAACAATTCTTGGATGATACAATTTACAAAACCTCCTTTCTATATATAGGAGTCCATGGGGCCATAATGTAATCCTAGTGGGCCACAATGTAATCCTAGCCGACCTAACAATAATAATTTAAGGGCACAATAATAACAAAATGGGGGTTACAAGGGTACAATAATAAGAATAAGGGGGTTACACTAACAATAATAAGGGACTATACTAGTGATATAGGGACCTAACATGCCCCTCTCCTTCAAAAAAGTGTTGTCCTCAACGCTTGAGTAGCTCCGGGTGCTTCTGTATAAAATTCTCATCCTCCCATGTAGAATCTTCGGTGGGTAAGTTCTTCCACTTGATGAGATACTCTGAAATTGATCAATTCCGTAGCTGTCGAGTTCTTGTTTCCATGACCGCTTCAGGTTCCAATATGATTTTCCTTCCTCATCAAGTTCTGGCAATATTGTTTGAACTGGAAGATTTTCACCTATAACCTTCTTTAAGCATGAAACATGGAAAATTGGATGCACTCGTGAAGAAGCAGGAAGCTCCAATTTGTATGCCATAGTACCAATATTTTACAACACCTTGTAAGGACCATAGTACTTTGGCGATAATTTATTATCCTTCTTAGCTTGCTTGAGGGACATTTGTTTATATGGTTGTAGCCGTAAAAATACCCAATCTCCTACATCAAAACTTCTCTCGCTGCGATGTTGATCTGCCTGTTGTTTCATTCGATTTTTGTGTCAAATTCAGGTTATCCTTTAAGAGTTGGAGAACTTCTTGCTGATGCTCGATGTGATCTTTGACTGCTTGAACCTTTGAATTTTCCCTTAAAGATGATGTAATCGATGGTGGATGATATCCATAAAGTGCCATAAATGGGGTCATTTTTGCTGCAGTATGGAAGGAAGTGTTATACCACCATTCAGCGAGAGGTAACCACTTGACCCATTGTGTTTGTTTTTCAGATACAAAACAACGAAGATATCCTTCCAAACATTTATTTACTATCTCAGTTTGACCATCAGATTGAGGATGATAAGATGATATATGAGCTAATTGAGTACCCAAACAAGAAAATAACTTCGTCCAAAAATTTCCAGTAAAAATGGGATCTCTGTCGCTCACAATAACTCTTGGGCTTCCATGTAGCTTTTGAATTCTATCCATAAATGTACTAGCAACTATACTTGCTTTAAATGGATGAGATAATGCACAAAAGTGTGCATACTTGGTAAGTCTATCAACTACCACCATGATGACACTCTTTCCTTCAGACTTAGGTAAACCTATGATAAAATCCATTGAAATCTCCTCCCAACGTTGACTTGGAATGGATAAAGGTTGTATAAGTCCCGGGGTCTTAATTGTCTCCACTTTATTCTGCTGGCAAACCAAACATTCCGCCACAAACTTTTGAATATCAGATTTAAGGCCATCCCAAAAATATTCTTTCTTCACCCTGTGGTAAGTTTTTAAAAATCCTGAGTGTCCTCCTAAAGGAGAAGTGTGCAATTCCAGAAGAATCTTTTGTTTTAGTTGGGAATTCTTACAAAGATATAAGATATCTTTGTACCATAAGGAATCATTTTTCCAAATAAATGTATCATTTGTACTAGGATCTTGCTGCAACTTTTGAATGAGTGTCTATACATCTTTGTCCTTCTTCCATTCATCTCTTGCTTCAGTTATCCAATCTGGTTGGATAATAGAAATGGCACAAAGCAATGCTTCCACCTCTTCATTCTTTCTTGAGAGTGCATCTGCAACAACATTAAGCTTTCCTTTTTTGTATATTATTTCAAAGTCATAACCCAAAATATTTGTGACCCATTTTTGCTGCTCTTCTGAAGATAGTCTTTGTTCCAAAAAGTGTTTAAGACTATCATGATCAGTTTTTACCTTGAAGTGTCTTCCCATTAGGTAAGTTCGCCATTTCTTTAGTGCATGCGGTATTGCTAACATTTCCTTCTGATAAATAGGTTTTTGTAAATACTTTCCTTTGATTGGACGACTTTCAAAAGAAATGGGTCTTCCTTCCTGCATTAAAACTGCACCAATTCCATTTCCTGAGGCATCACATTCCACAATAAAGGTTTTTGTGAAGTCTGGCGTAGCTAAGACCGGTGCTAGGCACATTGCCTCTTTAAGATGTTCAAAGGCCTTAGTTTCTTCGGGAGTCCATGAAAATGCATCTTTCTTCAATAATGTTGTTAGAGGTGCTGCTATTCTTCCATAATTCTTAACAAACTTACGATAATAGCCTGTTAACCCGAGAAATCCTCGCAACTGCTTTATTGTCTTAGGGACTTTCCATTCCTTAATGGCTTTAATTTTGTTAGGGTCTAATTTAACACCCTCGTGAGATATAATATGACCCAGATATTCCACCTCTTGTACTCCAAAGAAACATTTGGATATTTTTGCATATAATTGTTTCTCCTGCAATAGTTTGAGCACCCTGTCAACATGTTCAACATGATCCTTCCAAGACTTTCTATAGATTAGTATATCATCAAAAAATACCAGCACAAATTTTCTAAGGAAGGGTTTGAAAATGGAATTCATCAACCCTTGAAATGTAGAAGGTGCATTGGTAAGGCCAAAAGGCATGACCAAAAATTCATAATGACCCTCATGAGTTCGAAATGTTGTTTTTGGAATATCTTCGGTATTCATTCTAATTTGATGATATCCTGAACGAAGATCCAACTTGGTAAAATAAATTGCTCCATGTAATTCATCCAATAATTCATCAATCACAGGAATGGGAAATTTGTCTTTAATGGTGAGCTTATTGAGCTCCCTATAATCCGGACACATTAGCCATGATCCATCCTTCTTGTGTACCAATACTACAGGAGCAGAGAAAGAACTTTGACTGGGTTGAATTATACCCGCCTCTAACATTTCTGCAATCATACGTTCAATTTCGCTCTTTTGGAAGTAAGGATATCTATAAGGCCTGATGTTTGGAGGAACACTTCCTGGAATCAAATGAATAGGATGATCATGATCACGAATAGGTGGGAGTCCTTTGGGAGTTTCAAACACCTTGGAATGATTGTCCAAGACTTGTTGGAGATCTGCAGAAATAGATGATTTTGATGTTGGAACTTCTAGTGAGCATAATTGTGCAATTACGCCTCGTTGTTCTTTCTTTAGAAGCTTTGTCATGACATTAGAGCTTATTATCCTTCCTATCTTCCCCGCAATACCCCGTAATTCGACTTCCTTTCCTTCTAAAAAAAATTTCAAGAAAAGTTCTTGAAAATTAAAAGCTACCGTCCCCAAAGATTGTAACCATTGTACTCCTAGTACAACATCAGCACCTCCCATAGGAATGCAAAGCATTGGACTAGTCAATACATATTCCCCTATGTTTAGCTTGATATTATGGCATTTTCTAGAGCAATTTATAGTTCCTCCATTTGCTACCATCACTTGACATTCTGGTGTTGGGTATAGGAAACAATCTAATTCCTTGGCTACCTTACAATGAATAAAATTATGGGTGCTACCTGAATCAATCAACACTATTACCTTTTTCTTCTTGATATGTATTTCTATCTTGAGAGTTTGAGGAGTGGTAATTCCTGCCAGTGCATTACACGACATGGTCGGATTCATTTCTTCCTCTTCTAGGGCTGGTTCCTGTTGTATATCCTCTTCTTGTTCATTTTCTTCTTCCTCTTCACAATCTATGTAAAATAATTTCTTCTCATCACACTTATGACCTTTAGTGTATTTGCTATCACAACTATAGCAAAGCACTTTTTCTCTTTTTTCTTCCAATTTTTGTGGTGTCAACCTTGTAGGTTGTGGAAATCTAGGCGTAGCAACACTTCTTTATAGAATTGAGTGGTAGGCTTCCTTGTCACTGTAATTTTACATCCAACTTTCCTTGCCAACCTGAATGCCTTCTCCAATGAATCAGGTTCCAAAATGTGAACTTCATGTTGGATGTTATCCTTTAAAGTGCCTATGAAGAGATCAATCATGTGTTCCTCTGGAATATCAGTTACCCTTATATTTAATTTTTGGAATTCCTCAATGTGCTGCCCCACTAAACCCTTTTGTTTGAGATTTATCAATTGGCTAAAGAAGGTGTTACTCTTTGTATCCTCATAATGTGCTATCATTTCCTCCGTAAAAATTGACCAAGTGACAATTTTTTTATGGGAGCAAAGCCATCGATACCATAGAAATGTATTTTTTTCTAATTGTAAAGTTGCAATGCATACCTTTTGTGTGTTTTGCATGTTATGGAGATCAAAATATTGCTCCATCTATAGTATCCATGTTACAGGATCCTTTCCATCAAACTTCCTCATATCCATTTTTGGAATATGGTGGTTCTTCCCGCCAACATTAGAGTTTATGAAATCATGATTAACATTTATTTTGTTCTCCTCATGAGGTTATTCTACTATATTTCCGCCATTAGGAATCATTTCTTGTTTTAAGCTTGTCATCAAGCCTTCCATGTATGCTTTTAGATCATTCTTCATGTTTTCCATGTTGTCTTTCATGTCATCCATCTTAGCTTCCATGCCCACTTCCATGCCATCCATCTTAGCTTCCAAACCATTCATCTTAGCTTCCACGCCTTTCTTCAAACCATCCATCTTAGTTTTCACGCCTTTCTTCAAAACTTCCATTTCATTTTTTGTTGTTCTTTGCGAGAGCGAAATTTGTTGCACTTGCTCTTGTAATTTTGATATGTCATGTTGCCATTATTCGTCTTCATGAGTCATAGTAGAGCCTTCTAAAGGCTTAATGGGAGTTGAATTATTTTTAGGGGCCATTTTAGAATCCAATACTGATATCTATTCTACAATATGTCCTTGGAATCAATTCAACTTGATTATTCAAACAAGACTTATGCAATTCGGAAAAAAATACACACCTTTTACTTGCTTTTGAGGAGCTCGATATTGAAATTGAATTATCTCTGTAATTGGGGATCTTCAATATCTAAAATTCAGCCCTGTAGTAGCCCTCTAAAGCTTCTTTCAAATGCCACAGGTCTGATCTGATTTGGATTCTTCAAGACAAAGTTATTTCCAATCTCCCATAATGACCCAATTTTGGACTAGTTCAGTAGAGTGAACTTGTACGACTTGCCACGTGTCACTATTTCATTCTTCAACTCTAAAATTGATAGCCAAGAAACTACAGTCTGTGCACTTGCAGCCAATTTTTGTGGCACTTCAATCTGATGCTTAGAGAGAGAGTTATGAATCTTTTCCCACGATCATCTCTTTGAGATGAAATTATGGAGCCTGAAAAAGCACTGGCTTCCATAGATCATATCTCCGAAAATATTGCGAACCAAGATCTGAAAGTTTTTGAAACGTTTCTTCAGGATTTTGGCTTCGTACCCTAAAAATTTCAGATTATGAACCTTCGTAGAAAAAAATTTATAGCGCAAATGCCACAATGACCTGTTTAGGATCCTAAAAAAAGAGCTAACTTACACAGGATAATATCTCCAGAACATATTGTGAACCAAGCTCTAAAATTTTTCGATGATGTTCCTCGGGATTTTGGCTTCATACTCTAAAAAAATCAGATTCTGACCCTTCGTAGAAAAAAATTTATAGTGAAAAGGCCATGATGACCTATTTGGAGTAGCAAAACCCTAGAATCTCAAAGCTCTGATACCAAATGTTGTGAAACCAGCTCCAAAAAGAGAAGAAAAGAGATAACAATGCCTTATAAATAAGCCACTTTGAGGGGGCAACCTCCAATACATTACATGAATGAACAATTCTTGGATTATTCAAATTACAAAACCTCCCTTCTACATATAGGAGTCCATGGGGCCACAATGCAATCCTAGTGGGGCCACAATGTAATCCTAGCCGACCTAACAATAATAATTTAAGGGCACAATAATAACAAAATGGGGGTTACAAGGGTACAATAATAACAATAAGGGGGGTTACACTAGCTGTAATAAGGGCCTATCTTAGTAATATAGGGACCTAACGGGTCTATACGAGAAGGCGGCTAGTGATGTTACGGACCCACTAAAAAGCACCCTTTGGTATGTCTTGTAAATTTACAGGCATTGTCTGCTTTGTTGTGTTCACTTGCCCAAGGTTTCCTTTAATGAAACTAGATGAATTTGAATGTGAACTGTAAGGAGAAGATGATGGATTGGGAGAAGTAAAAGCCATATCTTGGATCATATTTATTTCCTCCTGCTGAAGTGTACTACCATCGCCACTTGTTGAGGTAACATCAAGGGAAAATCACCAGAGCTGTACATGCCATTTTTTAACTTCATTCCCACCTACTGAAAAAATTTCTTTCTACCATTTTGCACCCTCCATCCCCAACATTTGTCAGGATGTTTACTAGTATGACCAAGACTACTAATATTTTCCAACTTCTAAAAATATGGCAACACAAAAACAAATTTAGTAAGGACATCATATATTCATAGGATATTCAAAGAAAAACATGCACACCTTGGCATTCAAGTTCATAAAAGCATCCAGTACGTTCAATCACAATATTCCTTGGTCTGCAACCACCTACATCAGGAGTAACTGATAAATATTGGCATCCTTGCTACAAAACTTGAATAAAAAGACTTTCAAGGCCTTTAGTATCCTACCGCCCACTGACCCCACCAAATGGAAATATATGAAAATCTAGTAGTTCTCCATGAGCATCTATCCACACACAAACAAGCCATTTCCAATCTTCAGTCCAACCATAACAACAATGGAGACTCGGTGCCTTCTGGTTCCCATGCCCTAAACAGTCAGATTCTAATCCTTCTACAGCAGTGCTTGAGCCAATATCTCCTGGTCCAATTGAATTTGAAGGATGAGTACTCCCACTTGCATCATCAGATATGGTTCTCACTGAATCCGGAGTAGCAACACTAGTCAAAGGGTTAGAAACAATGTTATCCAAGGAACCAGGCTCTGCCAAAATAAATAGTGGCTCAAACAGGTAGTGTGCATCATCTTGGGAAGGAAACTCTCCAGGCCTGCTTGAATCACATGTAGTTGAATCTCCCTACCTTTTTTTCCAAGAATTATCCCAAGCACTCGGCCGTAAGCATCCTGTATAAATTAAATTGTCTCTTGATAATGATGGTATTCCCCTAGTAGTGCGAGATATACCAAAATCATTCCAATGTCCTTGAAAAAATGAGCTCAGGTGCACAACTCCTGGTCGAGCTCTATGTGATAATCTGGGTTGTTGTGATGCGTCATAAACATGAGTCAAGCGAGGGATCTAACGAGCCTTGTTATACACAGTAAAAGCTATTTATTTATGAGTGACTAACTCAGTCACTAGAGGCCTACTAGCTTTGAGAATCATTTCTGCCGTGAGGACTTGTAAAACAAGCTTAGGAACACTGAACCCAAATAGAGTAAGAACACTTAAATTCATTGTTTCATCTAGGGTAGTAGCATAGTCTAGAGCGGTCCCAACTTGACTATAATTTAACAACCTTCTCTCTCTATCTAGACTATTAATTATTGCTCCAAGATAACTGCAATATTCCACAATAGTTTGAAGTACTACAGATGGTTTAGAAAAGGGGCATATCACATAAAGCACCTAAGGAATGACCAGGAACTCTAATAAGGACCTTTACATACAACATTAGTTATAATAATATAATGCAGGAGAAACCAAGACTCATGCTAGAGAAAAGATTAACAGTGGAGAATTTAAATGCAGCTTTGGTTGGAACCTCAACAATTGTAAGTCCTTATCATCCATCTATTTTATTTACTTACCTCTGGGAACGATCTTTCTTTAAATAGATAACTGGAAACAAAATATGAAAATTCATCCTAGGTAGCCAAATTTTTAAGGAATATATTATTTCCAGGCTTTAGCTAGCTAAAACTTTTTGTAATATGCATCCATAGTTCCCAAATTATTTCCTCTATACAACGTCTTTTTACTAGTGTTTCCAATTGATTTTCAAGATAAGAATGTATATTTAGTATTTATTATTAACTAAAACTTCGACAGTTTGTGTTCCTATTAGATATTCCTTCTGAAAGGCACTCAGGAGTCAGTAGCATGCGAACATACATAATTTTCAAACACACAATGAAAAAATAAAAGAAGTTTCATTTTGAGGTTAACATACTCAGTTACCTATAATAGCACCCTTTAAAAGAATATATTATCATAGAAAATTCTCTCTATTTGAACGACTATGGAACACCTCGAAGTTCGAAAAAATATTGACTTGTATAATTTGATGAGACAGTCACTTTAAGGGTCTTAGGTCTATTCATGAACTTTAATTATACACTCGTAATATAAATATTTATCCTTGGATAAAACCAGGATAGATTTTTGGTAGTTACACTAAAATTCTTGGTTGGCCTTATACTTGTGGTTCTCAGGGGTGTACAAGAAATATTGGGAGGGGATTTCCAAAGAATGTTTGAAAGGATGGAGGTCATTGCTTAGTCTGGCCATCCCGATTTGTGTTTTTGTTTGTCTGGAGTGGTGGTGGTACGAGATCATGATTATTTTGTGTGGGCTGCTTGTAAATCCTAAATCAAATGTTGCCTCCATGGGAATTCTCATCCAGACAACCTCTCTTGTGTACATATTACCCTCATCATTGAGCTTTGGGGTTTTGACTAGAGTAGGAAATGAGCTAGGTGCCAACAGGCCTAGAAAAGCATGGAGGCCCATGATTGTAGCACTTTCTATGGCTGTTGTACTCGAATTCCTAGCCATGACTTTCACCACCACCATGCATCAAAGGTGGGCCAGAATTTTTACATATGACCAAGAAATCATTTCCCTAACATCTTTTGCATTTCCCATCATAGGCCTCTGTGAGCTTGGAAACTGCCCACAAACAACAGGGTGTGGTGCTCTCAGGGGAACAACCCATCCTACCACTAGTGCAAACATCAATCTCGACTCCTTCTACTTTGTTGGCATGCTAGTTTCTATTCTCATGGGTTCTGTATTCAATTTTTATGTTTAGGGCCTCTAGCTTGGACTACTGGCAGCTCAGGCATCTTGTGTCATGCTTATGATGTACATTCTGCTTCGAATAGATTGGATTCTGCAAGCCCAGAGAGCCAGGGAGGTTACAGGTGCAGATCATGATATACCAGTAAAGCCCAATAAGAGTTACCATAATACAAAAGGGGAGACAAAAATTTCAGCCACCCCATTACATAGTGATGAAGACAGAGAGCCTATGATAAATATAAAATTTCATGTATCTGCTACTGCTACCACTCAAAACAAATGCTAAAGCAATATTTTAAAAAGAGTATTTTTCCATGCTCAGAGTTCATGAGAAGTAGGCTGTGTACAATTTTCCCATGAGAAATGTAATATATTTCAGATCTACAACCATCTATATCTCATAACCAAGATAGCGTAGAAGAAAATAGAAAATTTGAATGGGGTAAAACAAGGGAAATACCAATTTGATTCTTCCAGAAGAAGAGAGCATTCTTACACGATCGATTTCTCTTCAGATCTCCCACAGATTTCCGAACATTGGAAAAACTCAAAATATCTCCACCAGCTACTATGGATTTTGAGCCGTTAATGGACTGTGGCCTCTTTAGGGTTTCAGAGTGTCCATGCTTCTGCAAGAATCTGGAAAAAAGCAAGCACTATAGGGCAGAATGGAATCATGGGAAAGAAGGCATAGAGGTCGAACAAGCGGAGCGGGAAAAAAAAATTGAATAGGTCGATTAAGAAAATTTTAATAGGTGGAATAGGGTGCGTGGGTAAGGTAATTAGGCTAATTTTTTGGAATTTTAAAAAATAGGCCAAGCTAGGGACATTTAATCATGTATTAATGCTATCAATTGATTAATTATGATTAATCATATATTAATGATATCAATTGATTAATTAGGGGTCTTTAATCATGTATCAATTGATTAATTATGAATTAGTAGATTTAATTAAAATTTACTAATTAGTCTACAAACACATGGTAATAATGGCATTACCCATAAACACATGATACCCTCATAAACTAGTATTGTGCGCTAGGAAGGCTTTCCAAAGAAGTTGGCTGGCATCACTATGACACTATTATGGAATTAGAAGGGAAGAGGAAGGCAAAGGCTCAGGTATCATATGAGAGAAGGAAGCAATTGGAAAAATTGAGATCAAAAGCAGTGGAGTTAGTCGAAAAGAAGCTTTCCCTAGAGATGGATAAGATAAAACTTGACAACATATTGGTCAATTTCCTTGACCCTTTATTGGTTATTCAGAAGGAATATGAATACACCACCATTAATATCAAGGTAACTGGCCCCTAGTAGATCAAGGGCTACAAGTTGTATTTTTTGTCTGAACATCAACATACCACAACCATGCTTACAACCAGAAGCCTTCTCACATTCATGATCTGATTATATAGTGAATTAGACAAAAGTAAGAAAACAATTACTTCTTCAAAGCTAATTCAAATTTGGAGGGCTTAGCTGGGGATTGGGGGTTAGGGGTTAGGGGTTTAGACGTTTACAGTTTAGGGGCTTAAATGGGTTAGGGGTTAAGGGGTTATAGGTTTAGGGTTTAAGGGGTTAAATGGGTTAGGGGTTAAGGGGTTATATGTTTAGGGTTTAGGGGGTTAAATGGGTTAGGGGTTCAGAGGTTTATGGTTTAGGGGGTTAAATGGGTTAGGGGTTAAGGGGTTATAGGTTTAGGGTTTAGGGGGTCAAATGGGTTAGGGGTTTAGGGGATTTAGCAGTTAAGGATTTTAGGGGTTAAAAGTTAGGGGCTAATGGGGTTAGGTTTTAGGGGTTAAGGGTTTATAGGTTTAGGGTTTAATGGGTTGGTTGGGTTAATGGTTTAATGGATTAGGGTTTAAGGGGTTAGGGGTTAAGGGTTTATAGGTTTAGGGTTTAGGGGGTTAAATGGGTTAGGGGTTTACTAGGGGTTTAGGGGGTTAAATGGGTTAGGGGTTAGGGGTTAAGGGTTTAGAGGTTTATGGTTTAGGGGTTAAATGGGTCAGGGGTTTAGAGGTTTAGGGGGTTAAATGGGTTAGGGGTTGGGAATTAGTGTTTAAGGGGTTAGGGGTTAAGATGATAGTTTCATTGGTCTCTGTTTGTGCACATTTTAACCTTGCCAACAAGGCGGAATTAACCCAATCGTAGGTCCCAATATGTCATGATATAGATTAACTCTAGATATATATGAGAAGGAATAATTATAAAGACATAGATTGATAGAGATGGCGAGAAAAGGGGAGTCACAAGGGAGAGATGGAGATAAACTGAAGGAGAGGGGAGAGAAGGAATGGATCAGCTGAGAGAGAGAGAGGGAGAGGAGTGAGAGAGGTAGAGAAGGGTAAGAGAAGGAGATAGTGACACAAAGATGGAAGGGGCCAGAAAGAAGGATAGAGGGAGGGATATAGCTGTGAGAAGATTGGAGGGTAGAGAGAGAGAGAGAGGGAGATTGGGGAAGAGAGAGGTCATTCCAAATGCTCTAAAAGTGTCAAGGCTTCAGCCAGGTCACAAGTATTTTCTGCTAGGAAGGATTTCCAAAGAAGTTGGCTGGCATCACTATGACACTATTACAGAATTAGAAGGGAAGACAAAGGCAAAGGCTCAAGTATCATATGAGATAAGGAAGCAATTGGAAAAATTGAGATCAAAAGTAGTGGAGTTAGCCGAAAAGAAGCTTACCCAAAGATGGATAAGATAAAACTTGAAAACATATTGGTCAATTTCCTTGACCCTTTATTGGTTATTCAGAAAGAGTATGAATACACCACCGTTAATATCAAGGTAACCAGCCCCTAGCAGATCAAGGGGTTAAGGGGTTTAGGGGTTAGATGTTTGGGATTTAGGGGGTTAAATGGGTTAGGGTTTTAGAGGTTTAGGGGTTTAGTGGATTTAGCAGTTAAGGATTTTAGGGGTTAGGGGTCGTTACGGGTTAATGTAGGGGCTAGGGTTTAGGGGGTTAAATGGGTTAGGGTTTTAGAGGTTTAGGGGGTTAGTGGATTTGGCAGTTAAGGATTTTAGGGGTTAGGGGTTGTTACGGGTTAATGGGGCTAGGTTTTAGGGGGTTAAATGAGTTAGGGTTTTAGGGGTTTAGGGGGTTAAATGGGTTGGGGGTTGGGAATTAGTGTTTAAGGGGTTAGGGGTTAAGGGTTAGAGGTTTAGAGTTTAGGGGGTTAACTGGGTTAGGTGTGCATTTAGAGGTTTAGGGGATTGGGGGATTTAGTAGTTAAGGATTTTAGCTAGGGGTTAAGGGGTTAGAGGTTTAGGGTTTAGGGGTTTAAATGGGTTATAGGGGTTTATAGGTTTAGGGGGTTAGGGGATTTAGTAGTCAAGGATTTTTGGTGTTAAGAGTTAGGGTGGGGGTTAAACGGGTTAGGGTTTTAGGGGGTTAAATGGGTTAGGCCGATTGGGAAATAGGGTTTAAGGAGTTAGGGGTTAAGGGTTTAGAGGTTTAGGTTTTAGGGGTTAAATGGGTTAGGGGTTTAGGGGTTTAGGGGGTTAAATGGGTTATGGGTTAAGGGTTAAAGGGTTAGTGGTTAAGGGTTCAGAGGTTTAGGGTTTAGGGGTTAAATGGGTTAGGGGTTTAGAGGTTTATGGTTTAGTGGGTTAAATGGGTCAGGGGTTGGGAATTAGGGTTTAATGGGCATGCCCGACCGAACGAATATGCCACAAGGGACCAAAAAATAAATAGGCCGCCCAAACGTGCACAAGGCACCCGGGCGGTCACAACTTAGAAAAACTGATACGGGCGCCCTCGAAAAAAACGACCTGAACCGAATGTGCTCGGTCGGTTGACCTTACACGGCGTGACACGGCACGCTTGATCGAAGGATGCCACAAGGGAGAAAACGACAAACGGGCCACTTGAACATGCACAAGGTACCCGGGTGGTCACAACTTAGAAAAACTGATACGGGCGCCCTCGAAGTATGAAACAACCTGAATCGAACGCGCGTGTTTGGGTGACCTCACATAGCACGACATGACGTGCCTGACAGAATTAATATGCCACAAGGGAGAAAATGGCAAACGAGCTGCCCGAACGTGCACAAGGGACCCGAGCAGTCACAACTTAGAAAAACTTATACAAGCGCCCTCGAACAAAACGGCGCAAACCGAACGCGCCTGGTTGGGCGACCTCGCACGGCACGACACGACACGCTCAATCGAATGATGCCACAAAGGAGCAAACGAAAAACGGGTCGCCCGAATGTGCACAAGGCACTCAGGCGGTCACAACTTAGCAAAACTGATATGGGCGCCCTCGAAGTATGAAACGGCCCGACCCGAACGCACCAGGTCAGGCGACCTCACACGACATGACACGATGTGCCTGACCGAATGAATATGCCACAAGGGAGAAATAGAAAAAGAGCCACCCAAACATGCACAAGGAACCCGGGCGGTCAAAACTTAGCAAAACTGATACGGGCGCCCTCGAACAAAACGGCCCGAACCAAACGCGTCCAGTCGGGCGACCTCGCACGGTGTGACACGGTGCACCCGATCGAATAATCCCATAAGGGAGAAAATAAAAAATGGGCCACCCGAACTTGCACAAGGCACTTAGGCAGTCACAATTTAGAAAAATTGATACGGGCGCCCTCGAACGAATCGGCCCGAATCGAATGTGCCCGGTCGAGCGACCTCACATGGCGCGACACAACGCGCCTGACTGAATGATGCCACAAGGGAGAAAACGGAAAACGGGCCGCCCGAATGTGCAAAAGGCACCAGGGCAGTCATAACTTAACAAAACTGATACGGGTGCCCTCGAACGAAACGACTCGACCCGAATGTGCCCGGTCAGGTGACCTCACAAGGCGCGACACGATGTGCCCGACCGAACGATGCCAGAAGGGAGCAAACAGAAAACGGGCCATCCAAACGTGCACAAGGCACCCAGGTGGTCACAACCTAGCAAAACTGATAAGGGCACCCTTGAACGAAACGACCCAACCCAAATGTGCCCGGTCGGGCAACCTCGCACGACGTGACATAGCGCGCCCGACCGAATGATGCCACAAGGGAGAAAATGGCAAATGGGTCACCCGAAGGTGCACAAGGCACCCGGGCAGTCACAACTTAGCAAAAATGATATGGGCACCCTCGAACAAAATGGCCCGACCCAACCCGAACGCACCCGGTCGGGCGACTTCACATGGCCTGACACTGCATGCCTGACCGAACAATGCCACAAGGGAGCAAATGGAAAACGGGCCGCCCGAACATGCACAAGGGACCCGAGCTTTCAAAACTTATCAAAATTGATACGGGCACCCTCGAATGAAACGACCCGACCGGAACACACCTGGTTGGGCGTCGACCTCACACGGCGTGACACGATGCACCCGAACGAATGTCAATGCCACAGGGGAGCAAATGGAAAACGAGTCACCCAAACATGCACAAGGAACCCGAGCGATCACAAATTAGGAAAACTGATACGAGCACCCTCGAACGAAACGGCCCGACCCGACCCAAACGTGCCTAGTTGGGAAACCTCACACGGTGCGACACGGCGTGCCCGACTGAACGATGCCACAAGGGAGAAAACAAAAAATGGGCCACCCAAACGTGTACAATGCACCCGGGCAGTCACAACTTAGAAAAACTGATATGGGCACCCTCAAACGAAACGACCTGACTCGAACATGCCTGGTCGGGCGACCTCACAGTATGGTACGACACGGCACACTCGACCAAGCGATGCCACAAGGGAGCAAACGGAAAATGGGCCACCCGAATGTGCACAAGGCACCTGGGTAGTAACAACTTAGCAAAAATGATATGGGCACCCTCAAATGAAACGGCTCAACCTTGACGCGCCCGGTCGTGCGACCTCACATGGCGCAACATGGCACGCCCAACCGAACGATGCCACAAGGGAGAAAATGGCAAACGGGCCACCCAAATGTGCACAAGGCACCCAGGTGGTCACAACTGAGCAAAACTGGTACAGGCGCCCTCAAACGAAATGGCCCGACCCGACCTGAACGTGCCGGGTCGGGTGACCTCAACATGGCGTGCCCAATCGAACGATGCCACAAGGGAGCAAACAGAAAATGGGCCATCCAAACATGCACAAGGCACTCAGGTGGTCACAACTTAACAAAACTAATATGGGTGCCCTTGAACAAAATGGCCCAACCCGACCCGAATGCACCCGGTCAAGCGACCTCACACGGCGTGACACAACACGCCCGAACGAACGATGCCACAAGAGAGAAAAAAATGAATGGGCCACCTGAACATGAACAAGGGACCCAAGCAGTCACAACTTATGAAAACTGATACGGGTGCCCTCGAACAAAATGGCCCAACCAGAACGCACCCGCTCGAGCGACCTCACACGGCGTGGCACGAAGCGCCCGAATGAATGATGCCACAAGGGAGAAAATATAAAATGGGCCACCTGAATGTGCACAAGGAACATGGGTGGTCAAAACTTAGCAAAACTAATACGGGCGCCCTCAAACAAAACGACACGACCCAAACGTTCCCAGTTGGGTGACCTCGTACGGCGCGACACGACGCGCGCGTGCGAATGATGCCACAAAGGAGCAAATGACAAACGAGTTGCCTGAAGGTGCACAAGGTACTTGGGTGGTCACAACTTAGCAAAACTAATATGGGTGCCCTTGAACGAAACGACTCGACTCGACCCGAACGCGCCCAGTCAGGCGACCTCAGATGGCGCGACATGGCACGCCCGACCGAACGATGCCACAAGGGAGAAAATGAAAAACGGGCTAGCCGAACGTGCACAAGGGACTTGGGTGGTCACAACTTAGCAAAAATTATACGGGCGCCCTCGAATGAAACGGCCTGACCGGAACGCGCCCAGTTGAGCACCGACCTCACACGGCGCGATCAAATGAACGTTGATGCCACAAGGGAGCAAATAGAAAACAAGCCGCCCAAACGTGCACAAGGCACTCGGGTGGTCACAACTTAGAAAAACTGATACGGGCGCCCTCGAACAAAACGAACCGACCCGATCTGAACGCGCTCGGTCAGGCGACCTCACACGGCATGACACGGCGCACTCGATCGAACGATGCCACAAGGGAGAAAACAACAAACGGGCCGCCTGAATGTGCACAAGGGACCTGGGTGGTCACAACTTAGAAAAACTGATACGGGTGCCCTCGAATGAAACGGCTCGACCAGAACGCGCCCAGTCAGGCGCCGACCTCACACGACGCGACACGATGCGCCTGAATGAACATCGATGCCACAAGGGATCAAACAGCAAACGAGCTGCCCGAACATGCATAAGGCACCCGGGTGGTCACAACTTAGAAAACCTGATACGGGCGCCCTCGAACAAAATGGCCTGACCCGAATGTGCCTAGTTGAGTGACCTCACAGTATGGTGTGACACAGTGCGCCCGACCGAACGATGCCACAAGGGAGCAAATCGAAAACGAGCGACCCGAATGTGCACAAGGCACCTGGGTGGTCACAACTTAGCAAAACTAATACGGGCACCCTCGAATGAAACAACCTGACTTGAACACATCCAGTCGGGTGACCTCACACTGTCCAACACAGTGCGCTTGATCGAATGATGCCACAAGGGAGCAAACGGCAAATGGACCACCCGAATGTGTACAAGGCACCTCGGAAGTCATAACTTAGCAAAACTGATACGGGTGCCCTCGAATGAAATGGCCCGACCTGACCTGAACGCCTATAGTCAAGCGACCTCACACGGCGTGAGATGGCGCGCCCGACCGAACAATGCCACAAGGTATCAAATGGAAAATGGGCCACTCGAACGTGCGCAAGGCACCTGGGTGGTCACAACTTAGAAAAACTGATACGGGCACCCTCGAAAGAAACGACCCGACTTGAATGCGCCTGGTCGGGAAACCTCACATGACGTAACACGAAGCATCCGACTGAATGATGCCACAAGGGAGCAAAAAGAAAACGGGCCGCCTAAACGTGCACAAGGCACTCGAGCTGTCACAACTTAGCAAAAATGATATGGGTGCCCTTGAACAAAATGGCCGGCCCGACCCGAACGCGCCCAGTTGGGCGACCTCACAAGGCACGACATGGCGCGCCTGACTGAACGATGCCGCAAGGGAGAAAACAACAAACGAGCCACCCAAACGTGCACAAGGGAATCGGGCAATCACAACTTAGCAAAACTAATACGGGCACCCTCGAACGAAATGACCCGACCCGAACACGCCCAGTCAGGCGACCTCACATGGCACGACACGGTGCGCCTGAATGAACGATGCCACAAGGGAGCAAATGGAAAATGGGCCACCCGAACATGCACAAGGCACTCGGGCGGTCACAACTTAGCAAAACTGATACAAGCCCCCTCGAACGAAATGGCCTGACCTAAACACACTCGGTTGGATGACCTCACACTGCGCGACACGGTGCACCTGACCGTGGTTGGGGGCACACATTAAAAGTGAACCAAGGAGTGAGCGCATCACGTCTTTAATATTTTATGAAACTCCTTAGAAGTCCCATCATAACCACCTTCCATCTTCATCACAATGTGATATGTGAACTAAAGATATCTTATTATGTTTCTCCAACCATTCAAAAAGGGGACCCAAGTTAGATTATTATTTATTAAACGAGAGGAAAAAGAAATTAATTTACAAGTCGTCGCAATAGCGACGCTTTTATACAAACGTCGCAAGAGCGACACTTAGCCCAAACTGTCGCAATAGTGACGCTTTTGCCCAAATTGTCACAATAGCAATGCTTTCCTCCAAACGTCGCAATAGCAACACTTAGCTCTAATCCATTGCAATTCCGATGCTTTTGCCCAAAGTGTCGCATTTCTGACACTTTGCGACAAACATCGCAAGACCGACACTAACTTATATGTGTCGCAATACCGACACTTGTCTCCAAACGTCGGTATAGTGACAATTGTGGGCGGGATTTGAAAAATTGATCAAAAGTGTTGGAACCAAAGTGTCATAATTTCTACCAAATGTACTAGTGTATGGATCTCAGATGTAGTCAATCTTGTAGAAGACAAATTGTTTAAACTAAAGAAAATGCATATTACAAATATCAAATTTAACTAAGTAATTTTTTATTCAATATGTAATATTTGAGGGAAGAGGATCCTAACATAGGAAATCATGTTTGACCTTTTCTACAGTACTACCTTTATGAAGATAAATCAATTAACTAATGACAATATATTATGATGCATAAAGAGTAATACAAGAGGTTCCTAACTGAGTAGGTCCATGTTTTCCTTCTTCACAAATTCATTCATCATTGTTACCATTGTATTTAAAACTAGAAATTTAGGAAATAGCTTTAAACAAGGAAAAGAAAATGAATTATAGTTTATTGTTCTTATATCACAGAGAAGGAGAGTTTAACTTAAACACTGGTTTGTCCCTTCATATGTTGATTAGAATTAAACCAAGATTCATAAGCATAAGTAAATAACTCAACAAGGAAAATAAAGATGAATTCTAGTTATTGTTCTTGAATCAGGTAGGAAAGTTTAACTTAAAAATTGGTTTTTACCTTCATATGAAGATTATAAGTAAACCAAGATTCATCATCAATCATAAAAAATCAATATTCATCTAATTATTTGAACAAATATGAAGCAAAACTATTTATGAAAATCAAGCTAAATTAACCAAAAAGTGTACTTAGCTTGGTGTGGGGCCCCTCCACCCTTGCCTTTCACACTTGAAAAAATTATCAACTACTAAAAAATTAGTCAATCATCCATAGCATTGAACAGAAAAAATAATTTGGAACTGGTTCCTCAAATTAACTCACAAATTTCAGAAGTCTCAATATGAAATTATACAAATTATTCATGTTTCAATGGTTCATAAACTTGGTATAAATAGAGAAATAATAAACAAACTATGATATAATGTCTCTAATAGCCTTATATTATCCTAATAATATCCATCTAGGTTGAAATCATCCAATTAGTTACACCAAATCTGGAAAAAGCCCAAAATCTACTATTTCTGCCCTATTTTCTAGGGATTTCTGAAAAACAGGTCATTTTTAACCAACGTTGATTGGGCCTGTTTTAGCTCAATTTAACAGAACCAATAGATGAATTTTCATCTGTGGTTCCTAATATTTCCAAATCCATGATTATATTGTGCCCAAGTGTCCTGCATATATGACTTTCATGAAGAAATTACGGGAATTTTCAGTTCTTTCAAAAAATAAACTTAAAACCCAACTTTTTACAAAAATATCTAAAAATTGAAAAACATAATTTATTTACCTGAATATGAATAATATGGTCAAAATAAGGTGTATTTGGATGATATAACGTGGAAAATTATGGGAATTAGGTGGATTTCCTATAAACAAAATTAACCAAAAATGAGGGCCAACATCTCCCCCTTACTGATTTGCAAGCATGTCCTCATGCTTTCTTTCTCCTCTTTGACCTTTTGAGTGCTGATGTGCCCACTATACCTAATCCTGTAGTTTCCTGCCGAGAAGCCTGAATAAGACAGTCAATCTCCTCGTACCTTCCTTATTTATAAATGGTGGCCTTTACCTTCTGTCTTTCATACTTATATTTCCATGTTTTATTTTTATTAAGCCATCTAAAATCTTGTTTGGAAATGAGAGTGTTTTTTTATCTCAATATTGCTAATATTTTTGTGCAATTCTTCATTTTATCTGATTAGCTTCTTATTATTTTCTTTGTAGATTTTGTTTTCCTTATTTAAGTAATTTTCTAATATTTTGTTGAACTCTAGCTCCCTTGCCAACTCTTCATTTTTCTTAAGATGTTCTTCCTGTTGCAACTCTTTTTCTTCTCCCACAGTCTCTTTGAAAAATAAGTGTGATGAGGTGGCACCAATCCATTCATGTTCAATGTAGGAATCCTTCTCTAAAGGCTCTTCCTGTACCTCTCTTTCCATCCTTTCCAATATTTCATTGACTTGTTTGGAAGATGTTGGAGGCTCAACTACTTCTACTTCTGCATCCTTTTCACTTGGTTCTTCATGTATTTTCCTCCTTGGCTTCCTAGGAATAGACAAGAAGGGTCTCTCTTTCTCAATCAGGATACTATCTTGTTTCTTCTTAGATCTGGTTCTAGGATATACTGGAGAGTTCATAATGCTTCTAGTGACATGCAGCTGTTCAAATTTCTGTTCTGTAGTTTGTCACTCAAGATGATGTTGTGCCAAAAATTATCTCCAAATCAACCCTTTAGTCCTCACTTAGTGTTCTACAATAATTTTTATGAGGCCCTGATGATATACATGTGATTATTTTGTTCCAGTTTTATTCTTGGCCCCTTTTATCATTTTGACCAAAATTTTTGAGAATAAATAAGGTAAATTTATCTTATATTCCCCTTTCATGTGTTGTAGAAGTCTAATATGGTAGAGATAAAATATATTGAACCTGTTATCACATGTGAAGTATCTTTGAATGATCAGTATTATTTCATACCAAGGCTCACTCCACCAATCTCTATGGATTCCATTTTCTCTATCAAAATTCCCTTTCCTTTGTTTCTCTAAAAAGGATTTCCACCCCTTCTCTCTAAAATGTAGGCCTTTATGGTATTCATCTCCTGCTAATGGTAGGTCTAGAGCTTGTGACAAGAATTATGGGTTTAATGGAATTGCAAGGTCACCCACTGTAGTTTTTCCTTGTTCATAATGGCTTATGAACTCTTGTGTTATTTCCTCATTATACCCATTGAATTTATGAAGGAAACCTATCAACCCAACTTGGTACAATTTTTCCATTGTTTCTTTGCCCCAATTCTCCATCTTGAACTCTTTTGGCTCTACTTTGTTTGTCATGTTCTATGTGTACCAATTTATGTACCCTTGAACAGTTAACATCCTCATTATGAACAAAAATTACATGCATCTATATAATTATGTCTTGTATTCATGTAATTTGTATTCATGGGTAATCATCATGCTTACCTATTCTTTTTAAGCTCCTTTAAAAGATGAAATTGTTTCCTTACTTTGAGTCTTATTCAATCCTCTGTTCTTCCTTAGAAGTGAGTCCATTGCTTCTTCAAAACTGATGAAAACTTCGTTGTCCATGTGAAAAGATCACAAAAACACATTAACATTGCTTTCATTTCTTCATAATTCATTTCTCAATCTCAATTTTTCCAAACATTTCCTCAAGAACTCCTTCTTTGTTTTAACAATTTTCACTATGCATATGAATAGTAGGACAATATTTCTCACTAGTATGACAAAAAATCACTCATTATGTGTATAAGGATGAAGAAATGAGCTCACTGTATATGAAACATTAAGAGAAATGACTCACTGCATTTATGAGAATGAAGAAACTCACTCACTGTGTGTATAAAAATGAATAAATTCACTCATTGTGTGTATACAAATGAATAAATTCACTCACTATGTGTATGCAAATGAATAAATTCACTCAAAAATATCTCACTATGTTTTATTGCAATCACATTATGTAAAAAAAAATATGGAACTTTGTTTTGTTACATGTGACCAATTCGTAACTATGCATAGAGGATTGAAATCAGTTACCTAGTCTTGGAAGCAATCTTGAAAATTTCTATGAGTAAATACTCATGCCCCTGAAGGTGGAACAAGGTTACTTTAGTTAGAACTCCTCTCCATTATTTCTAAAGATTCACTTATACACAAGTGGCAGAGTGATTTTAATGGTGTCAAGTTTTCGATTTCAGAACTGGAGTTTCACTCTTTATAACATGAAATATCTCAGACTTATTCCCAACTAAACTACCCCTCAAATCCTCTCAATCTACTAATAAAAATTCGACAGTGATCTCTTACCTTCTCTTCATGTAGAATTCCTGGAGTTTTTTTGTGAGCTTCATTCAACTTGGTGACCAGAGATCTTCACCTTCAATTCCCTTGTTAAAATCAATGCCTATCCTTCTTATTTCTCCACAAATTCTTTGCCTATTCTTATGCCGCTCTCTGTCAGTTCAAGATTCTATGTTTTACACAACCTCTTCTCTGTGTTTTCTCTCTTATTTCCTTCTTTCACGAGGTTCTCAATGCATGCATGTGTCTGCACACCATCTTCCTCTTCTTCCCGAGCTTGCATATGGTCGTGATGGTGGAAGAAAAAGTGTTAACACAGAGCTTTGTTTTCTTTTTAATGGTGAAGGATTAACACAATAGTTTTACATAGAGTTTGAATGCGGTATTACACAAAATTTTGAATGTGTTTGATTGTTTTATATGCGAACTCACCTTCTGACTTACGTACCCCTGTGACTGCGTTCTTCTGGCTTGTATATTATCCTTCTTCCATGGTATTCATGCCCATCATGTCACTGTAACACCACATACCACGTTCCTTGTAGTTGTATTTTTTATTCATGGCTTCCTTCATTACGTTTCATGTCTACCTTGATTTGTTTGCATAATAATTCTCGTGTCCTTTCAACCTTCCACTTATTTGCATGTTGCATTTCATTTTGATTATTATGTTTGAATTTTCATACTTTGCAATCATACATTGCGCTTTTATATCATACCTTAGGTTTTTTCCTTTATATTAATTCTTCTTAATTTATTTTAAAATGACCATAGTGTTATCACTCCACTAGATTCCCAAGGCCGAGGAAGGAATCCCAACAGAGGTAACCACAAACCAAGCTTTTGACTTGATAGCTAGCCCTATCAAGCCCGAGAGAGCTCTCTCCAAAAGGGTCATAGCTAGGAGGGATGGAGAAATTAGGGTTTTAGGTTAGGTATAGAGTGCAAGGGGTTGTTTTGAATTTATTTTGTTGGGGAAACTAGTGGATAAAGGAATTAGGGCAAGGAAATCTAGGTCGGGGCAATGGAGTTAGGGTTGCAAGGATCAATGGGGAAAGGTAGGTAAAATGCCAATCACTTGAAGGAAATGGTTGTGGAATGGTTTTCAAATTGTAAGAAGGCCAAGAAAAGAATAAGTGATGTATTTCTCTCAGACATAAGATAATGAAACAAAATATGTTTAGTTACCCAAAATAGAGCATGTGCAAGCATGTATTATGAATTTCAAACTTGTAAAATATCATAAAATAGACATGAAAGTGACCTGAAAAATACATTAAAACATAGGTGAATAAATAAGAAACAATGAAATACATTCAATACCATAGGTATCCCATAAATATAGCTGCAACTCCTCTTTATTAGCTTGGCCAAAACTGAGTACAAGTTCCCTTGATCAACTAGAAAAATGAAACTGATTCGAACTTCCAACTTTGAAAATGAGTAAAAAATGACATGATATATGCCTCAAACAACCTCTCCCAACCTTAGGGGTCGAATCCATGAGAGGAGGAGCTGATCCACTAAAGTCTGAACTGAAACCTAGAGTGTAGGGTGGTCAAAGTTACTCATCCCTAACTTTTGTGAACTGATTCATTACACCTCATTTAGTTCATTTACCTAATGTATTTACCCTAGTAAATAGTTAAAAATTTATAATTACATTAATATTCATCATTTACCTAGGTAAATTCAACATTTCCCAAGATAAAAATCAAAATTGGAGAAAAACTAAAAAAAAATCAGTTAATTGTGAAACACACAACACCATTTTACCCCATCTTGCAGGTTGTTTTTGACTGGGTTGCAGGTGTCCAAATTGACTCCAAGATATCTTGTTGGAAATCCCCCCAAGTATATTTTCTAGAAATACCTTCAGTTTAAAAACTGAAGCCAATTTTCCCTGTCAAAAATCACTTCTTCTGAGACTGGTAAACACGCAGCGACAAAGCAAAAACTGAGGCAGAAACATGGATTTTTGATGGTTTTTTATCTTTTTCAGTGACCAGTTCTCCTCCAAAATCTTTGAAAATGCACAGGTTTGATGTCCTAATCATTATAAATCTATTTTTGGTGGCTATTTTTCCATTATATGTTTCAAAAAATAGCGTAGCATCCAAGGTGTTGTGTGTTTAGCAATTTTACTGTGCAAAAATAAAATGTGCCCTCTATGTGCAACACCTTTTTCAGACCACATTTGGAGGCCTTCGTGGCGTCCAAATTAGGTCGAGGATAGCTCGTTGGAAATCTTATCCTGTATAATTTCAAAATATGCCTTTTTTATTATTGGAGTTTATTTTCCTTGTCAAAAGTTGGTTTTCCCAATATTGGTCAAACAATGCAGAATGAGGGTGCAAAAATGCATAGTGATGTTGCAGGAAACATTTGGAGGCCTTCCTCAACTCCAAATCGAGCTCATGATAGCTAATGGGAAATATATTCCATTCTAGTTTTCATTTGACTTATCAAGAAAATAATTTGGACACTCCAGCTAGGATAAAAATTGATTTTCCCAAGGTCACTCCAGAAATGCAGAAAACCTCTTGTAGCACCTATAGTTTTGACATTTATCCAAAACCATGACACTTGTGTAAAACATGAAGGAGATTTTTCTTCCTTGAATTATGGTGGACAAAAAAATCTCTCACTTTTGTCAAATTCATATTTTTTTGGTTAGAAACACAGTTTGAAGAAAAACCGACCCTATAAGTGGCAAATGACTTGACTCTTGGAATGACTTCTCAAAAAATGATAGAGACATGATGTTTATGAGCTGAAATGACCTCATACTTACTAATATGACCTACCTTATGCCTCCTCTGCTCAAATGTCTCATTTCCATAGCAAACCCTAGCTTACTGGGAGAGGAAATTAGGGTTTAGTGCCTGTGAACAATGATGACTTGGGAACCTTTGGGGAAAATGGTTAAGAAAGCGAAGCGAGGTCAAAGATAATGATGGAGATGAGGTGAAAGAAGAGTAAAATAAGGTGGGATGGGTGGGATGTAAATACCACTACTAACACATAGGATAGGTCATTTTAAAATTAAATTATTCTCATTATGACACTAACCTTTGTGTGTTTTTTGTTGGTCAAAAAAATTCCTTAAGGGGAAAATATTGAGTCTTCAATCTTGGATTAAAAATGCTTATAAGATATGTAGGGGTATATGAAAAAAAAAATTAATGTAGGGGTATATGGAATGAATGTATGAAATTGAATATGGTGAGTTTAATGGATATGGTAGGGTAATGAGTGTAGGTATGGTAGGATAATGAAATAATGAGTGTAGGTATTGTAGGATAATGGATATGCTAGGAAAATGAGGGTAGGATAAATGAATGTAGGATGAAAAAAAATGTAATAGAATGCATACTCAGGTTAAATTAGTTTTAACAACTCTAGAATTTTTTCCAAAATCTAAATTTATAAGAACCTTTTTTTTGCTTAATGTACTATCCCTTTCACAACATAGCTTGATGTTCATACTGATTTGATGATGACTTTTTCGGGTTCATCCAAATTTGATTCATGATGATGGTTCTTCAAAGATGTATTTATATGAAATATAGACAATTGTAACTGCTTATTTGAACCTTTTGATATTATGTTATTTCATTTTTTTCTTGGAATCTTCTATTGATTCAGGTTCCTTGAATGTTGATGTTGTTAAGGTCCCTTCTGCAATTTGTAAATGATGTTTTAGGTCCCTTCTATAGTGATATTGTAAATAATGTTTTAGGTACCTTTTGCAATGTTATTGTAAATGATGTTTCAGGTCCTTTATATATGATATTTTCAATGATGTTTCATGTCCCTTTTGACATGCTATTCAAGTCCATTCTGCAATACAGCTGCTCAAACCATTTACATAGTTTTATTAATAACTCTCCCCTTGCTTATGTTAAGACTTGTCCTCAAGTCCTGGATTTCTTGGAGGATTATTTCTGCAAAATCAAACTAAAGTAAAAGTAAAACAAAATAGAGAATTCATATTCACCAAAAAAGTTGGTTTTCCGATATGAATTTGATTTTGTATTGTGCTAGTGTCCTGGATTTTCACAACCAAACTCCTATATTATTATTATTATTTATTTATTTATTTTCTGGAAGTAAGGGAGGCATATCATTATGTTGTTCCATTATTTCCATGTTATTTTATGTTGAGATTCTTTTCAAGAAGTCCTATTTATTTATAGGCTTATTATAGACCTTAAGCCTATGTCCATTGACTAAAAATGAAATTGATGCTTCATCAATTGTTTTTATTTTTACTACTCTATTGTCAAAAATTTATTCTATCTCATATGGCCCAAGCCAATTAGTTGTAAAATTTTCTTTGAAATCTTTAAATATGGATTCAAAAGTAATACCCAATCTCCTTTATTAAAATTTTTATTCTTAATGAATCTGTCATGTTGCTTGATTCTCTGTTGTTGCATGAGTTTTGTATGGTCTATTGCTTGTTGTCTTATTTCATCTAATTCATTCAATTACATGACTCTTTGTTGATGTGCTTAAAATAATTACATTCCCAATTTCGCTACAAGTTTATATGTTCGAATTTGAAATTCAATCGATAACAAAACTTCCTTACCATATGCCAACTGGTATGGACTAAATCCAGTTGTGTTCTTCAATTAAATTCGGTATGCCCACAGAGCATCTCTTAACTTTTTTGACCAATCCTTTATGTTCATTTGCACTATTTTCATCATGATATTTTCTACCAATTTATTTGTCAACTCTACTTGTGCATTTGCTTGGGGATGGTATAGAGTGTATTTTCTGTGTTTGATATTATACTTCCCCATAAGATCTTGGAAAATTTTGGAGGTAAGATGTGCTCCTTGATCTGTGACAATCTGTCTTGGAACTCCAAATCTGACAAAGATTTCCTCAAAGAGGAATGAGACTACTATGTCTTTTGTTTCTCTTGCCACTTCCTTTGCCTCTACCCACTTTGTAACATAATATGTACATACTAGAATGTACTTCTTTCTATTTGATGGTGGGTTAATTGGTCCCATAAATTCTAGAGCCAATTTCTCAAATAGTTCTATGAGTACTTGTGGCTTTAATGACATTTCCTCTGATACCACAGGTCTTCCAGTTCTTTGGAAATTGTCACATCTTTTAATGTAGGCTTTCGAATACTTGAATATTGTTGGCCAATAGTAGCCAGGTTTGAGCACCTTGTATGTTGTCTGCTTGTCTATAAAATTTCCACCACATGGTTCATCATGACATGCTTTCAAAATATCCATAATTTCATCTTCTCTAACACATTTTCTTATTAATAGATCATAACTAGTATAAAATAGGTCACTATTGACCCAACTATATCTAGCACTTTCTCTAATTATTTTTCCTTTTTTTTTATTGGTGAATGGGATGGTAATATTCCAGATGATAAATAGTTGGCTACATTAGAAAACCATGGTGTTTTAACTATTATAGCAAATAAATGTTCATTTGGAAAATTTTCTGAAATAGGATTTGGATCACCAAGTGAATGAAGCCTTGATAGAAAATCTTCTACTTGATTGTCTTTACATGGTCAACCTAGAATAGTTATGTTAAATTCTTTCATTAATAACAACCATCTAGTAATTCTGCCATTTTTTATTGCTTTGTTCATTAAGTATCTTATGGTTGAATGATCTCTATGAATGAATACTTGATGACCTATTATATAATGCCTAAACTTATTAACTGCATGCACAAAAACTAAGATTTCTTTTTCTGTGATTGTATAGTTCAATTCTGATGGTCTTAATTTTTTTCTTATGAAGTATATGGCATAATTGAGCTGATTTTATTTCTTTCCAAGTGATGCTCCTATAGCTGTATCATATGCATCAATGGATATATGAAATGGCAATGACCAGCTTAGTCCTCAGAGAATGGGTGCAACTGACAATTTTCCTTTTAATATTTCAAATGCATTTTGATAGTTTGTTGTCCATTGGAACTCAACATCTTTTGCAAGTAACTTGAATAGAGGTATACATATTTTACTGAAATTCTAAATGAATCTTCTGTAATAGCCTGCATATCCCAAGAAACCTCTAACTTATTTTTGTGTTGTTGGTGGCATCAAGTTCACAATGACTTGTATTTTTTCTGGGCCCACCTTGATTCCTGAAGAATAAATATGGTGTCCCAACACTATACCTTCAGTTAACATCATAAAGAATTTTTCATTACTGAGGGATAGGTTTGTCTCTATGCATCTTCTTAAAATTTTTTCAATATTATTCAAACAATCACCAAATGTTCCTCCATATACAATGAAATCAACCATGTAGACCTCTACACATTCATGAATTAGATCAACAAAGATTGCAAGGACTTCTCTTTGAAAAGTAGCAGGTGCATTACATAAACCGAAGGGTAAAACATTATATGCATATATTCCCCATGGAAAAGTAAATGTGGTTTTATCCTAGTCTTCAAATGTTATTTTAATCTGATTGTATCCACTAAATCTATCAAGAAAAGAAATAATTTCTTCCCAGCTAATGAATCTAGTACTTGGTCAATAAATGGTAACAGGGAATGATATTTTAGTGTGGCTTATTCAGTTCCCTATAGTCTACAGATATCCTCCACTTTCCATTTTTCTTTAGCACCACAAATAAGGGAGAAACCCTTTGACTATCAGAAATAGGATAGATGAATCCAACTTGTAACAATTTTTGGAGTTACTCTTTCATTATTTCTTTCATCATAAGATTCATTCTTCTTTGTGGTTGTCTCACTGGTTTGAAATGATCATCAGTGTATATGTGGTTAATACATGTCTTTGGATGAATTCCCTGCATATTTATGTAATCCTAGGCAAAATATTTTGAATATTTCTGTAACAATGCTATTACCTTTTGTTCTTGTGAAGATTGTAAATTATTACCAATATTCAAATTCCTTCCAGGAATGATTTCAATGATTTTACTCTGTGAATTGGTAATTGAGTTAACAGGAAAAATACTTTCAAATGAATTTTGTAATGATTGAATAGTAAAATTTTCCTAGAAACATTAATTTAAAAGATGACTTGCAGCTTCATATTGTGTTATTCTAAGCTGCTCCGAAATATCAGGTTATGACATGAAAAGGTCTAATGCATCCTCATTTTCTTCCTCTTATCTAAAATTAAAGACTTTATTAATATTGATAACATATCAAGTTTCTTGTTTTTTTTGTTCATCAAGCCATGATAATTAAGAAGGATATTTTCATGGAGGATAGAGTGTAACATGTTTCCTTTCATCCCCATGTGCTATGATCATACTTCCTAATCTCCATCCAATGAAGGCATCTGTTGTGGCTAACCATGGTCTGCTTAAAATTAAAGGATGGCCTTATAAATTTGCTTTTGGCTGCAATATTAGAAAGTATACATGATATTCCCATGAATTCAAAGAAAGAATGATATATTCTAATATTCCTTCTAGTACAACTTTAGATCTATTTGCAAACTCCAAAATTGTAGTAGTAGGTCTAATATTGTGTAATTTCAAGTGTTTCATAGTTTTTGTGGTCATAACATTTATAGTTGCTCCCAAATCTATTAAAGTATTTGGAACTGAAAATTATTAATCGAAATGGTAACCATATGGATCCCAGGGTCAATATATTTTTCTATTGTTGTTTTTGTAGACATGAGGATAGCTAATTTGCCAATGACCTCGATTGTGGGTGGATCTCTTTTCTTTCTGCCATTTTTCTTAATGAATATCTCCTTTATTTTTTTGGCATAAATTGGAATATCTATTATAGCTTGCAACAAATGAATTTTGACATAATAATTCTTCAGTTCATCCAAAATATCAAATTCAGGAAGAGCCATTGGAATTTTCTACTCTACTAACCTCTCTGGACAAGGTGGTGTTTGAGTCGTAATAGCTTTTCCTATTTGAATTTGATTTCCTGGATGAGATTTTTTAGTTTTTTCTCCTTGTTTAGTTTTTTTTTCTATGATTGGTGGAGAATACTTCTGTAACACTTTCCCAGAACTTAAGTGGACATCTTGTATGGGAAGAATATAGTATGTAGGAAAATATGTTGCTTCTTCGACATTGTATGCTCGTTTATTCACTTTGTTACTTGGATTTGCTACTGGCTGAGCTAGTAATTGAGTTGGTCTAGGTGGGGATTGTTAGAAGGTAGCTTAAGCTGCTGAGGTTGAGTTAGTAATGGTGTAGGATTTTGTTGTGGAAATGGCATTGGTTGAGGATGTTGCTGGAATTATTGGTATTGTAATGGTTGTTGAGGATATGGCTGTAGGTATGGCTATTGATATGGTTGTTGGTATTGTTAAGGATAAATTTTTTTAGGTGGTTGTTTTCCATAAATATATCCTCTCCAACCTTGTGCAGGTTGGTTTTGGTATTATTGTGGAGGCCAAGCCTTCCATGGAATTGGATTATTCCATGAATTATGAGGAGGATATTGATAATTCTGGGGGTTTTGTTGAGGGAATTATTGAGGAATCCTTGGTTGCCAAGGTCTCCTTGGTGCCATGTAGTAAAGATAATATGTCCCTTGTACTTCTTCCATTTGCATTTATTTAAGTTTTGGACAGTTTTCAGTTGCATGATTCTCTGTACAAAGTCCACACACTTGTATACTATCCAAAGGACATTCTCTAAGTGGATGGTTCTTCCTACACTTTGGACAAAATATTGATAAGATTTGATCTTGTTATTCTTTCTTCTTCTTTGGTTTTAAAACATCACCTTGTGTTCCTAAAGTTCTTAAAACATCATTTTTAAAAATTTATAGAAAACTTCCTATTTCTTCTCTTGTTACTCCTCCTATTGCAGATTTGGTGTTATAGGAGAAATGACCTCCTCATCAGCTCAAAGGAGAAGGTAACATGGAAGGAAGAAAATGACCTAGACAAGACCCATTTCTGCCAAGGTAACACACCCCAGAAACAGCTAGACAATGTTATAACGCATCTGAGACATGAAAAGGGAGCGTTAGTACCTAGGGTAATGCTCTTTCTTGCCCAAGGGGAAGTGTTATCCATGTTTGAGTGTGAAGATGGAAAAGATCTTGCGGAAAAGTGACTAGCAATTCCAGCTTTTTCTCACAAAGAGCTAATTCAAAATAGAAACTAAAATCCACAAACCTTTTATTAGGCCTTGCCAAATATAAATAAACTCCTAAGGAAGGAAAAAGCATGGAAGAACAAAGAAACATCTTTATCTTTCCCATTTCAAACTGGTTGAAAGAGTTGGCAAGGTTTTCCCTCTCCATCTCCTATAAAATGGAGCTATAGGCTCTTGGTCTAAGGTCGAAGGTTTAAATATATGTGGAGTATAATTTCATTGTTGTATTGTGAGGTTTGAAAATCGGCAAATTTCAATGAGAACTTCATGCCTTGAGCATCATCACACTCGGAGATAGAGAAAGAGGGAGAGGAATTGGAAGACTGAGGAGGGATTGGTGCAACCGATGGTTTTAATCCTCCTTTTTATAAATCAATAGAACTACATCTTTTTTTTCCATTCGATGCATTAGTGTCACAATTATTTTTCAATCGTCTATGTAGCATCATATGAATGGCTTAGATCTGTATTGTTTCATGTTTCTATATGATATTTTAACCAATAACAAGCTGTATTTTTCTAGAGATTACACGGGTGCTTTGATTGATTGTAGGATCTGGATTTGGAGCTGGTGAAGAAGGATCTCTACTTCGCTGCTTGGTGTTCTCCATAGGATCTGCTATCTATAAAGAGGTAATATCTCCATATTAGTTTGTTGATTATAGATATTAGCATGAACATGTAGGCTGCATATTTGTGAACTTTACAGCTAATCTGACTGTTTGCCTAGGGCACCCGAAAGCCCTGAGAGGGATATTTAATAACCACCACCCAAGCATGTTACCCTATAGCATTTGGAATCTCTTGATGTAACATCCATTTTCCCATTTTATACTCTTCCCCTAGAATATTTTTGACATAGTTCAACAATCTCATCAAATGGAAAGTTTGAGATATCTCCTTTGCCCATCACATTGATAATATCTAAGTATTCATCTCTGATACTTTTAAGAAAAATTGTGCAGATGGTATTGGGATTCATAGAATTTTGTTTGTATTTTTGTAGATTGTAGAGAAATATTTCTAAGTAGTCTTCCAAACATTCATCTTCTTGTTGTGTCATTCTGAAAATATCTTCTTTTGAGTCTCTATCCCTGCAATATGCCTGATACTTTTTAAGAAAAATTCTCTTCATGTCATCCCAAGAAGAAAAGGAATGTTCTCCTAAAAACATAAACCATTTTAGTGTTGCTACTTTAAGAGTAGCTGGAAAGAGACAAAGTTTATGTGTGTCATCTGTGTATCCATAAGTTCAACATAAGATATCAAATTCAAACATAAATGAGTCAAGATCTTCTCTTGACATTCTATAAAAATTGGGCAAAATAGAAAGTGGAATGTTTTTTATTTTCACTTCATCTCCTAGTATTGCTCTTGTGTCTAATATTGGGAAGCCAAAGGTCGCTTCCTGATCATTTCCTTGTTCTATATCTTGTTTTCTTTTGTTATCATACTCTCTTTTTGCTTCTTCCTCTCTTTTTCTCTCTGCTTCTATTCTTCTGTCTTCCTCTCTTTTTCTCTGTCATTCCTTCTATTATATCTCATATTGAAGTCTTTGCTTTAGAGTCACAAATGGTATATTAGATCCTTCTTCTTATTTATTCATTTCCTTTTCATTTGTTTTTATTGTTTCAAAATGAGGCTGATTTGGTGTTTCCTCAACTATCTTGATTTGTCCAAGAACTGGTTGTTGTAATTGTTTAACAACTTGTATCCTTGTTTCTTTTTGTATTTCTATGAAAGGGGTTTCTTTCGGTGTTTGATTCCTTTTTACCTCCAAGTTATTTCATTTAGAGTCAATATTTGTCCCAATCCTTGTTTTTCTTCTAGTTCCTCTAGATTTGGTCTCCCAGAAACTGGTGTTGTTAGTTCTGATGGTCCTGCCCCTATGGATGGTTGAATTGTTGGGGTTTTTGTTTAATGAATATAGCTTTCTGATCTCTATCTATAGGCATAAAGAAACATACCTAAAATAAAAACTAAGTTTTTGTTGGTTTTGTTGTTTTTGATGTGTTTTGTTTTTTTTAGATTTTGTTTTTATCTTCTAATTGACTATGTTGATGTATGCTTCTCTGGAAATGACGCCAAAAATGTTGGGTCAATTTATTGGGTAAACTAACACACGTATTTTATTATCAATCCGAGTTTGTAAAATTGGAAGCATGTCCAAAATATATGGATCTCGGATGTAGTCAACCTTGTGGAAGACAAATTGTTTAAACTAAAGGAAATGCATATTACAAATATAAAATTTAACTAAGTAATTTCTTATTCAATATGTAATATTTGAGGGAAGAGGCTCCTAACTTAGAATATCATGTTTTACCTTCCCTATAGTACTACTTTTATGAAGAGAAATCAATTAAATGATGAAAATATCTTATGATGCATAAAGAGTAATAGAAGAGGCTCCTAAATGAGGAGGTCCATGTTGTTATTCTTCACAAATTCATTCATCATTGTTACCATTGTATTTAAAACTAGAAATTCAGGAAATAGATTTAAACAAGGAAAATAAAATGAATTTTAGTTTATTTTTCTTATATCAGATAGAAGGAGAGTTTAAATTAAACATTGACTTGTCCCTTCATATTCAGATTATAATTAAACGAAGATTCATAATCATAAGTAAATAACTCAACAAGGGAAAGAAAGATGAATTCTAGTTATTGTTATTGAATCTGATAGAAGGAGAGTTTAACTTAAACACTAGTTTGTACCTTCATATGAAGATTAGAAGTAAACCAAGATTCATCATAAATCATAATAAATCATCATTCATCTAATTATCTGAACAAATCTGAGGAAAAACTATCTATGAAAATCAAACTAAATTAACCAAGAAGTGTACTTAGCTTGGTGTGGGGGCCCTCCACCCTTGCCTTGCACACTTGAAAAACTTATTAGCTACTGAAAACTCGGTCAAGCATCCACAACATTGAACAAAAAAAATAAGTTGGAACTGGTTCCTCAAATTAACTCACAAAGTTCAGAAGTCTAAATATGAAATTATATAAATTCTCTATGTTTCAATGGTTCATAAACTTGGTATAAATAGAGAAATTAAAAAAAAAATATGCTACAATTTCTCTAACAGCCTTATCTTATCCTAATCCCATCCATCTAGGTTGAAATCATCCAATTAGTTACACAAAATCTGGAAAAATCCCAAAAGCTACTAATTTTGCCCTATTTTCTGGGGATTTCTAAAAAACAGGCCATGTTTGACTAGCATTGACCAGGCATGTTTTAGCTCAGTTTGATTGACCCAATAGATATTTTTTCATCTTTGGTTCCCAAGCCTTCCAAATCCATGCTTAGCGCATGCCCATGTGTCCTGCATATATGAATTTCATGAAGCAATTATGGGAATTTTCAATTCTGTCCAAAAATAACAAAAATATCTAAAAATTGAAAACATAATTTATTACCTGAATATGCATAATCTGGTCAAAATAAGTGTATTTGGATGATATAATGTGGAACATTATGGGAATTATGTGGATTACCTATAAGCAAAATTGACCAAAAATGAGGGCAAACAATCTTTACACATTCGACTCTAAAAGGGTCAAGTGTTTAGGAGTGATCAAAGATTTGGTAATTTCCCTTACCAAGCTCCCCTTGAAAAGTCTAGTGATAGACATAATGGTTGCAGACATACCATCTAGATTTGGAATTCTTCTTTTAGATCTTGGTCCAAAAAGTTGGGAGGCACTCTTCAAATGGATATGACCTATGCCACCATCCTAGTCTTTGGAGGAGAATTCAGGAGACTATATAGGTAAAAAAAATGACCTATATCATAAGTGATCATAAAAATCCATAAAAGCATCCTATATATGCATAGGAGAAGAATTTAGGGTCATTCATATTACACCTGCTGCCGATGATAGCAATTTTCAGCCTGAAATCATAAAAAAACAGAATTTATAGGTCATAAATGAGCAGAATTTAGAAACAATGTAGATCTGGAAATTATATTTTGATGGAGCCTCATCACAAGAGGGATCAGGGGTTGGTTTATTTCTTGTTTCTCCTACTCAGAAAGTAGTGACCCTATCATACAAATTACAATTTGTCACTACCGATAACACTGTTGAGTATAAAGCCCTTGTTTTGGGTATGAAAGGAACAAAATATTTGGGAGTTGAACAATTGATTGGTTTTGGTGATTCATAATTGGTGGTACAGCAGGTGAGAGATAATTATCAAGTGAAAAATTCAAAATTAAAAAACTACAGAAATGAAGTGTGGGATTTAATTGAACATTATTTTTCAGTGTTCAATTTGAATTATGTTTCCGAAGAAGAAAATGAAATGGCAGATTCACTGGCCATAGCTACTAGTAATTTTAAGGTTCCTCTTGATGTTAAAGCAACATATGACGTCCAGATCAAAAAAAGACCTTCCATTCCTGACAATATTAAATAATGGCAAGTATTTGAAGATGATAAATAAATTCAGAAATTCTTGGAATGTGTAGACGTGTTTTTAGACATTCAGATTGATAATGAGCAAGACATAATTGAAAGTCAGAACAACAAGCCATTTAAAAAGACTATAGCTGGAAAAGACATTATTGATCTAAAAAAAAACTTTATTCCTAAATGTTTGGCTCCTTTAGAGAGGTTGTTTGACAATGATGATGTCTTTTTAAAGCCTAATAATAAAACATATGGAGAGAGTATAGTCGAATGCAATATTGGTAGAGAAATTCAGCCTAGATTTGTTAAAGTTTCTAAATTTCTTCCTCAAGAAACTAGAACTCAATATGTCAATCTGCTGAAGCAATATGTAGACATTTTTTCATGGTCCTGTAGTGATTTAAAGATCTATGATAGAGGTATAATGGAACATTAAATTCCTCTTAAAACAGAAGAAAAGCCTTTAGCACGAAAGATAAGACATATTAATCCCATTTTGCTCGCTATTATTGAAAAGGAAATTAGAAATATGTGGGAAGCCAAAATAATTCTACCCTTAATATTTTCCAATTGGGTAGCTAATATAGTCCTGATTCGAAAGAAGAATGGTGAAATTAGAACTTGCGTTGATTTTCACAATTTGAACCAGTGTTCACTGAAGGATAATTATCCTTTACCCAAGATGGACCATTTTTTGTAGCAGATAGTAGGATCAAAGAGGCTATCAATGATAGATGGTTTTTTGGGATAAAATCAAATCTCAGCTGATAAAAAAGACAAAACAAATTTTACTACACCCTAGGGAACATTTATGTACAATAAGATGCCTTCTAGTTTAATGAATGTAGGTGCAACATTTCAGTGGGCAATGGATATTGCTTTTGTAGTGGAAAAGGACAGATTTATGTTCATTTACTTGGATGAAATTACATTCTTTTCAAAATATGATAAGGATCATTTAAAACATTTGCAGTGAGTGTTTAATAAGTGCAGAAAATTTGGTTTGTCTTTAAACCCCAAGAAATCGTGCCTTGTTGTTCAAGAGGGAAAACTATTGGGCTGCATAGTGATAGAAAATGGTATTTGTATTGACAAAGGGAGAGTTGAGGCTATACAAAAAATTGGTTTAACCAGAAATAAGAAAAAATTAGTCATTCTTGTGTAAAATTAATTTTCTAAAGCGTTTTGTTCCAAATTTTGCAGAACTAATTAAGAATATAAATGCCTTACTGAAGAAATATGCATAATTCAAATGATAGGATGAATAAAAAAACTCTTTCATAGCAATCAAATGTGTCATGACTAAAGCCCCAGTGTTAATCAACCCTGATTTTGAGAAGGATTTCCTTACTTTTTCATATGATTCTGAGGAAACTATCACAACAGTTTTACGAAAAAATAACAAAGAAGGCTTGGAGCAACCTATTTATTTTTTCAACTGTGCATTAAGAGATGTTGAGTTAAAGTACAAATTGATTGAAAAACAGGCATATGCATTGGTAAAGGATTTAAAGTATTTTTGGATTTATGTTCTACATTCAAAAGTCATTGATTATGTGCCAAATATCGCTGCCAAGGATTTCTTGTTACAACCAGATACAGATGGAAGGAAGGGAATATGGTTAAGAAAGACTCTGAAATTTAACATTGAAATCATACCAACCAAGCTGATAAAGGGCCAAGGCTTAGCCCGCTTGATGGTAGAATCAAATTACAAAGCTCTAAATCTGAACATGGAGGTAGTTGAAGAGACAAATAACGAAGGTATATTTGATTATCCTGAAATATTTTATTCCAACTAGTATAAGGATATAGTATACATTTTATTAAATCTCAGTTGTCCTACATAAATGGAAAAATCAAAGAGAAGGGATTTTAAACTGAAGGTTGTTAATTATTGCATAATGGAAAATCATCTTTATTGGAAATAACCTGTAGGATTTCTGTTGATATGTGTAGATGAAGTTGAGTCACATAAATTTATGTCAAAGATACATGCAGGATTGTGTGGTGTACATTTATATTGCAAAGCTATAGCAAATAAAATTCTAAGAGCTGGTTATTATTGGTCAAATCTTTTCTCTGATGTTTTTGCTAAAGTCTGGGCTTACACTAAGTGTCAAAATTTTTTTGGTAAAAAAAGGTTGCTCCCACTACCTCTTATTCCCATTTCAGCAAACTCCCCTTTACAATAGTGGGGGTTAGATTTCATTGGTGAGATTCATCCACCATCATCGGGACAACACAGGTGGATTCTTACAGCCACAAAATATTTCACCAAGTGGATTGAGGATATTCCAACCAGGAATGCCACTGACACGGTAATAATTAAATTTCTATTGTTGGAAAATATTATGTCTAGATTTGGTAGCCCTCATAAGTTGGTGATTGACAATACAATGGATTTTAAAGCTTCCAAGATGAATAATTTATGTCATAAATATGATATTGATTTGACTCATTCTATACCTTATTAGTCCCAAGGTAATGGGTTAGCCGATTCATCGAACAAAAGGCTGGTAAGAATCATTAAGAAGATGATACCAGAAAATAAAAGAAATTGGGACACTTAGCTAGTTCATGCTCTTTGGGCAGGCGGGGTGAGTAGCAAGAGATCAATTGGAGTTTCTCCCTTTAAACTTGTTTATGGTACTGATGTTGTGATGCCATTACATTTGGCCCTTTTTGTTATGAATTTTTTACAGGATGAAATTGATGATTCAAATCCCATTCAGAGAAGAATGTTGTAACTTATAGAATCTCATCAAATCCGATAGTCCTTGATGGACAAAGCACAGAAATACAAATCCAAAGTAAAAGTTGTTTTTGACAAAACGGTAAACCAACAGGTATTTCAAGAAAATGATTTGGTATTGCACTCGGATGTAAGAAGAGAACATCATGGAAAACATTTTAAGTTCGACAATTTGTGGTTCGGGCCATTCAAATTGCTCAAGTTCTAGAGATTTAAAAAAAATATTGAGTAATTTTTAAGAAAAAATATGCCAATCAATGATATGGAAGGGAAATGACAGTCCTTGAAGGAAAAATCACATAAATAAAAAGCCAAAGTAAAGTTTGTTTTTGACAAAAGGGCAAACCAACAAGTATTTCAAGAAAATGATTTGGTATTGCGCTCGGATGTAAGAAGAGAAGGTCATGGAAAACATTGTAAGTTTGACAATTTGTTGTTCGGGCCATTCAAATTGCTCAATTTATAGAGAATAAAACATTATTGTTGAAACACTTAGATGATGATCAATTGACAGGGGGTCCAGTTAATGGTGATTTTCTCAAAAATATTTTTGTTTGTTGAGTCATCCAGTCTTTCCATTGTAAATATTCAGAGTGTTGTTTCAATAAAAATCCATGCCCAATGGTATGTGTGTCTGTAAATAGAGTCAATATTGAGTTCATTCAATGAAAATTCAGTTCTTGTCATTAGTTGCTAAGATTTTAAAAGTCCTAAGAGTTTAAGGCACTAATTCTATGGTCCTTGAAGCGTCACAGGGAGGACTTCATCCCCAATAGGAGCCACTATTAGCACTACAATTTTTCAAATTTTGGTCACCATTGCATTTGTGTCTTTGATCCTCTCTTGTCCCTTTATCCTGTGGTTGAGGGCTTTGGAGGGTTAAAAAATGTGTCAAAGTTTTTATTATTTTTAACAATATCCCAAAAATTTGAGCCCAATAGTTTGTTTTTGTGTCTTAGAGTAATTAGGGTAAATTTTCTTCTAAATAAGTCTTTTAACTACCTTGAAGTGGTTAAGGCCATGGATTCAGTTTGAGAGTATTATGTATTCATAATGATATCTTATTAAAGTGAATGATCCAAGGCTAGGGATAAAATTTCAGAGTTATCTAATATTTCAGGAATAGTAGGAAATTACTACCTTTTCTGAAAAGTAGCAATTTTCCTAGAAAATTTGGTTTCATAAGAAACACGGAAATAACTACCTTTTTTGAAAAAGTAGCTATTTTCTTCATAACTTGTATAAGGAGGTGAAAAGGCATTACTCAAGTGAAAAGACATTACTCTTTTGGAACAATTAAAAATCTTCTAAATAAAAGCTAACCTCACCATAATCAAAGGCATGCAGAGACCAGAGGTCTACACTCATTGTTTCCCATAACCATTTACCTCTAGAAAGCTACAATAGCTGGTTATTGTCCAACAAGCAGTTTTTTATCTTCAAGAAAGTAGTTAGGGCTTCGTGGCTTGTTTATGTTCATTATTTTACAAGTGTTCATTAGCATTTGAGTTGGTTGTTAGTAAAACATAATGGGTAAGAGTGGTAAGGTAAACCATTCGGAACCTACCAATACACGATTTTTTGACCACTATGAAAAGGAACAGTTTCAGGCAACTTGATGGTATCATTTTTTGAAGAAGTTCTCAAGGGAGAATGTTGTAGTTGCTCAAGAATTTTCCAAGTCTTTTAATGGAGAGAAGGTCAGGTTGGGGTATCGTACTTTCAAAATATTAGAAGCCATCATAACATGAGCTACCTAGCTGTCAGCTTCAGGTGAGTCATGGTATAAGAGGAAAACTATATTTAGAGAAGATTTAAATGCATATATTAAACTTGAGCATGTAAATGTGGATTGGACCCCTAATATCCATATTTCCTATTTTAAGGTTGAATGGCAGGGAGTTATCACCACATTACAGTGTTATATCACTCGTGAAGGAAGGTTATCCATAGTTCATCAGTATTAGATGAGGTTTTTATCTCATATTTCAGGCTCTAGACCTATCAACCTCCCTTTCTTCCTCTATAAATCATTGTTGAAAATGTCTAAGAAGATACAACGAACCCCAAATTATTCACTCCATAATATTTATCACCATGGGTTAATAAAAATGTTGGTAGTGTATCATTTGAAGAAGAAAAGAACCACATGGAACAATTTTCTAGCATATGAGGGTTTCAGGAGTGCTAATTCAAGGAGAAAAGTGGGAAGGCCTTAAAAATAGAAGACCCAGGAGGAAGAGTCGAACCTTACACCTATATTGACCCCTTTACAAGCTGATCAATCTTCTTCACCATCAAGCAAGCAAACAAGAAGCTCAACTAGAAGAGCTAGAGTTGAAACCACCATTCCTATAGCTATGATGCAACCGAAAAAGGAGGTTTATACCAAAATACAACCTAAGGAACCACAAACCTTGGAGTCTTTCTGGCAAGAAAATGCCAGCAGGTTTAAACAAAAGGCCGCTCTAGCTGAAAATAATTTTATTTCTAAGGACAAAGAAGAAGTAGCTTCCTCTCCAAGAAATAAACGCAAAAGAAGATTTATTCTGTCATAAAGATATTCAATGGAAGCTAGTAGTATGGAGAAGGTCACCCTTGAACCATTAGCACAAAGCGTTATTTTTGAGATTAGACAGGAGAGTGAAGAAGTCAATGTGACTTCAGCAATAGAGGAACCAACACTAGCTTAGGTTTATTCCTTTCTAAACAAATCATCTAAAGGAAAAAGTAAAGTTTCAGGGATTACAAAATAAGAACCAACAATAACTTAGCTTTATTCATCTCTGATTTCATTAGCTAAAGGAAAGAGGTGTTGGGTCTCAGAATTTTCCTTAAAAAGACATCCACTTTCACCATCATGCCCATTATATCACCTCCATTTCGCCTCCATATCACTACATTCATCTCACTTTCATCATTATTTGGGTTACCCCTGTGTTTTCCAAACATTATTAATTTCTAGTATTTTTAAGTGAATTTGTGATCAAGAGTTAGGAAATAATATGCATATACTTATACCTTAAAAGTGGAAAGAGTTTTGTGACATGTGTAGGTTCATTGGAAGCTTCCAAGGCCCTCTTATGTGGCTCCCAAAGAAGAAATTCGAAATTATCTTCATGATATGAAGGAGATTTGAAGGAGGGATATGTGGCCTATGGTTATCAAATTGGTTGAGAATATTATGGGTCAAAGGAGAGGAAGAAGAATCCTCATTAATGAGGAGGTTTCTTAAGAATTTGTATAAATAGGAGATCCCTCTCCTTTATTTTGTAACTTAATCTTGTTAATCATATCATTTTGTACTTTGTAATTTTGAAGAAGTTGAATAAAGCTTTGAGGTTCCAAGCATGGAAGGAGATGTGAAGTAGATATCATGGAGCATATTAGAATCTAAGGTAGAGTAGGTTTTGTTTTATAATTTTTCTTTGATTTCATTCAAGTATGTCATTTCATTTTTATGTTGTTTTCATTTCATTGAAAGTTTGATAGTTTAGATTTCCCATTCATTCAAGTTTAATTCATGCAAGTGTGTTCAATTGGTTGATTGTAGATTTACTTGACTGTGTAATCTTATGCTCATCAAATCATCTCAAGAAAGTGGCTCTACCATTTTCCAATTGGATTGTATTTGAAGTATTTGGTCATACAATAGTCTTAGTTTCCTTTTACATGCTTTTTCATGATTTCTTAGATTAAATTTACAACTAGATGTGTAATCATGTACTCACTAAATCATGTCAAGAAAGTGACTTTGTCATTTTCCAATTGACTTTCATTTGGGTATTAGGTTATACAACATTGTCTCATTTACTTGTCTTTGATTTCAATACAATTCTAGATTATAATGCAAGTAGATTAAATTTTAATTCCTGAATGTAGAATATATTTTCAAATTAATGTAGGAATTGTGTGATTAGGTTAGTTCTTAGTTTTCATACACTGATCCCTAGCATATATTGTGCACGTATGTCTCACAAGTCCTACGGATACAAGATTGATAATTTATGTTAGCAATCTAATACAAACTATTTTACTCAACATTTTGGCGTCGTTTCCAGGGAGGCGTACATAGGGATTAGTTTTAGCTTAGAATGTCATTTCATTTTTTAGCTTAGTTTCAATTCCATCACAATTTCATTTTCACAATTTCAGTTTTTCATTATTAGATTAATTTTTCCTTTTATGTAACAATTTCATTTTTTTTATGCAATTTCATTTTCATTTTTTTAAAAATTAATTTCATGTTTTTTTAGAAATCATTTTTTTAGTTTTTAGACTTTGACAAAATAAAAAACATTTCTTTCAAAATTAAATAGAATACAGTAAAAGTCAATGTTGATAAAAAATAAAAATCTCGAGTATGCTCTCCTCTTGCGCTTTGTGTGATATGGAGGATCAGAAAAAAGAATTTTTATATGAAAAAATTTAAAACAAAAGTAAAGATATCAAATTCAATTTTATTTATTAATAATTTTTATTTTTTTTAACAATAATGGATTCAATTACCTGCAAAGTGACACAATTTGAGGGAAACAACAAGAATTGAAGCTCCAATATTCTCTGTGGTTGCTGTATCAATTTGCACAAGGGGATTTTCCCTTTTTTTTGTTGTTTCAGATCTAGCAGAAATTGATTTTATTGCCAAATCAACATTGCCAGAAAATGCACCAGTTTAGAAACACATTTTTGAAACACAGTTTCTGATCGACTGAGGGCAAATCCAAAATATCCAAAACATTAGTTTTTCTCGGAACGGGGTGAATTAAATAACCCATAATTGTTTTCCTCAATTCCACAATTTTTTGAGAGAAATTCGTGGTTCTTTGGAGCCTTAATTTTTAGACTGCGCGAGAAAACAAAAAATTCAATGCACAAACAGTTGCGGTCATGATGAGAGGAGAAAATTCAATTTTTTTTATCTACAGGAGGTAGATCTGCCACGACCCACCCATGAAGCCCAACACAAGCCTTCAATGAAGCATCTCCATGCCATGTGTGCCTGCACAGTAAAAAAAAGTAACATTAAAAAAAAAACCTAAAAAATAAATAAATAATAAATAAAAATAAAATAAAATTACTGCAAAAGTTCTGAATTTTCTCCATTCTTGAAACTTGCAACAAAAATAATAAATAAATCATGAACAATTTCAAACTTTTATAGTATAAAAATTGGTTATGAGATCCACTATTTGGGAAAAAAATGATGAATTCAAAAGATATGAGAAATGATTTGACAAATATTTTGGAATCTCATTTTCCTAAAAATCTTGGATTTAGAGGGCAAAGAGGATGAATTCAAAAGATATGAGAAATAATTTGGAAAATATTTTGGAATCTCATTTTCCTAAAAATCTTGGATTTAAAGGGAAAAAAGGATGAGTTCAAAAGATATGAAAAATAATTTGGAAAATATTTTGGAATCTCATTTTCCTAAAAATCTTGGATTTAATTTGGCCACTTGTCAAGTTCTATTTTTTTTTTAATAATTAAAATGTAAAAAATTCCATTAAATTCATAAATATTGCTTGTGATCTATTGGGAAGTCATTCAAATTGCATAATAGAGGTCATAAGTTCAAATCTTGTGAAGTTTGGAATTTGTTAATTCATATAAATTTTGACACAAAGCATCAACAACTAAAAAAAAAAAAAATTGATGTGAAATTCATGATTGAAGTAAATAGAGAAAAAATTGTTCTGATGGTTTATTTAAAAACATGAGATCTACATAATGAGAAAGCTATCATCAGAGTTTGAAACAGTAAAGAATGAAGAATTTTCTGAAAAGACACAACATGTAACTTGAGGAACTAGTTTTGACACAAGTATAAATTCTTTTTAATTTTTCTTCGTGAACTTGTTTTATTAGTACCAATTCTAAAATTTTTGTATAAATGTCATAACCAAAGAGATTGATCACCTCTCTCTTTTGATAATCTTACATTCCATTGCAGAAGAAGTACTAGTTTTTTTTTTTTTTTTTTCTTGCAGGTTTGAGGAGGAAGGGCAAATGACTACAAGCAAACAGTGTCTCTTTCAGAGACCACATTTATTTTACAAGAAGATGATTAGCAACAAAATATCAATGCATGAGCACATGCTAATGCAGATAAGATCCAACACTTGCAAACATTTTATAATCCATTGTCTCCATTACATCCATGCTTCGTAATAAAACATTCACCTCATTTCCCTTCACATTTTCCATTCACATTCATTCACTTCCATCCACCCCTAACACATGAATAAAAGAAATCAGCTCATTAACATTTTCCTTTCCCAAATAAATATTTCTTAAAAGCAAAGTATATATCTATAGTCATTTTTGAGTTTTAAAATCATTTTCAAAAAGTACCCTAAGGCTTGCATGCCTTAATGGAAAGTTCTCTTGCCAAAAAACAATGGGAATACATTAATGTCCCTTGTTTGACGAATCTTCTAGGTTAATTTACATCAGAAAATTTATTCGTACCTAGTAAGATGTGTTTAGGCATCTTGACTCCCTTTTTCATCAATGGTAAGAGGTCTCGTGTTGACTAGTGGCTTACATTAATGGCCATTAATTCAAAAATTTCTTACTATGTTTGAAAAATATCAAATTCATTCACATAGATAAGAATTGTGCCAATGTGATAATGACATGAATACTATCAAATCCATAATTATTCAACATTTGTAGTAGATGTAGCAGACGTAGAAGATTCAACAAATTCAGTAGCAGCAATAAAGTATCACTTTCACAACTTCATCCACCATTTGGATGACCAATTGAAGAAGCATCAGATGAGATCTTTGTAGCAATGACATATGCACAACTTATCCATTTCATAGGTAAGTGAAGGTATGTTATTTTCTAACTTTTTATCATGTAATTCCTTAAAATGCTAAAGTTATAATTTTTGGAAAAACATTTCACAATATTCCTTTTCTCACTTCATAAAATTGCAAAAACCATCAGTTGGGGGGAAGGGACTTCACTCCATATATTTACATCTTATGCCACATCACTTTCATATCACCAACATACAACTACTATTGCATTAAGATTCAAAAATATTATTTTTTTTGCAAATCATCAAATTGATGAGCTTATTAGATGGATAAATTCTCAATGTTTTCAAGATATTTTGATGCAACAAAGAATAAACAAAGTATTGTTACACAAGAACCAATACTCATCAATTTTGGTTGTCACACAAGAATTAACCATAAAAAATCAAATTTTGGCTGTCACACAATAACCAACCATAAAGATGAATGTTGCAATCCAATATATTAAAAAAAAAAAATTGCAAAAAAAACAATGAAGTTATCAAATGCTATGATAATGCAAAGTTAGAGGAGAATTAATAAAATCCAAGCTCATTCAAAAACAAAACAATGCAAAGATCAAATGAAACAATGCAATAGGTTGCATGAGGACATGCAACAACTTCAATTAGGGGGTATGTTGGGTCTCAGAATTGTCCTTAAAAAGACATCAACTTTCACCATAATGCCCATTATATCACCTCTATTTCACCTCCATATCACTATCATGTCACTACATTCATCTCACTTTCATCATTAGTTGGGTTACCCTTGTGTTTTCCAAACATTATTAATTTCTAGTATTTTTAAGTGAACTTGTGATCAAAAATTAGGAAATAATATGCATATACTTATACCTTAAAAGTGGAAAGAGTTTTGTGACATGTGGAGGTTCATTGGAAGCGTCCAAGGCCCTCTTATGTGGCTCCCAAAGATGGAATTCGAAATTATCTTCATGATATGAAAGAGATTTGAAGGAGGGATGTGTGGCCTATGGTTAGCCAATTGGTTGAGAATATTATGGGTCAAAGGTGAGGAAGAAGGATCCTCATTAATGAGGAGGTTTCTTAGGAATTTGTATAAATAGGAGATCTCTCTCCTTTATTTTGTAACTTAATATTGTTAATATTATCATTTTGTACTTTGTAATTTTGAAGAACTTGAATAAAGCTTTGAGGTTCCAAGCATGAAAGGATATGTGAAGTAGATATCATGGAGCATATTAGAATGTAAGGTAGAGTAGGTTTTATTTTTTAATTTTTCTTTGATTTCATTCAAGTATGTCATTTCATTTTTATGTTGTTTTCATTTCATTGAAATTTTGATAGTTTAGATTTCCCATTCATGCAAGTGTGTTCAACCGGTTGATTTTAGATTTACTTGACTGTGTAATCTTATGCTCGTCAAATCGTCTCAAGAAAGTGGCTCTGCCATTTTCCAATTGGATTGTACTTGAAGTATTTGGTCATACAATAGTCTTAGTTTCATTTTACATGCTTTTTCATCTTTTCTTAGATTAAATTTACAATTAGTTTTGTAATCATATACTCGCTAAATCATCTCAAGAAAGTGACTTTGTCATTTTCCAATTGACTTGCGTTTGGGTATTCGGTTATACCGGAAAGTTTTTTTTACTTGTATTTTATTTCAATACAAAAATTCTAGATTAGAATGCAAGTAGATTAAATTTTAATTCCTGAATGTAGAATATATTTTCAAATTAATGTAGGAATGGTGTGATTAGGTTAGTTATTAGTTTTCATAAACTGATCCCTAGAATATATTGTGCATATATGTATCACAAGTCCTATGGATACTGGATTGGTAATTTATGTTAGTAATCTAATAAAAATTATTATACTCAACAAGAGGAAAGTAACAATCCACTCATACTCATCATTTGAGGAAAAGAGTAGCGAAGCAGAGTTTAGTGAAACAGAGTTTGAAGATGAGCAAAAAAGTAGTCATATAGGTAAGAATAAGGCCATCATATATTCCTAATCCATATATTCAAAGGCCTCATACTAGACCCAAAAATAAAATTAAGCTACCTAGCAATCCCATAACTAATCCTGCTCTTAGATATGAGATAATAAATATAGAGGAGAGTCCAGAAAATGATTCAGGGAAGAAGAAATCTTAGAAGAAGAAACAAGCAGAAAAGAGAAAACCAATTAGGAGGGTCAATAAGGCGGAAGCTCTTAGGTTTCTAGCTTCTGTGATAGATTTTTAATGCTTGAGTATCTAAAACAAGGTAAATCTAAAGGTCAATATCATTTTGGGCCTATCTATAGAGTTATCATAAATTTCTACATTTAAAAAAGGTAGCTCTTTTTTTTGTCATAAGAAGATAAAAGGCAACTCTCTATTTTGGTCTCGAGGAATGACATTAGATGGTGATAAAATATATGCCGCCTCAGTGATAATATTTTTCCTCTTCCCAGCCAAGTGTTATCCAGAGAAGCTATCTTCCAGATGTCACATTCAGTTAGTAGCTACTTCACTTTTTGTGGATAAATATCCAGGTGTCATTTTCAGTTAGTTACTGTTGCACTTTTTGTGAAGGAAGATATTCCAGGAATCAAGGAGAAGTTAGCCACCTCAACTCAACCATTTTGACTTCCATATTATCAAGTTCTATATTCATGAATTTGTAAACCAAATATTGTACATCAAACTACCTTTCTGTTATTTTTAGATAAACTTTAAATATGGTTTGCTATATTTAGAAAGTTGTAATAAAGGTCCTATAACATACTTCCACTTTTTGAAGATTTTTAACAGAATACCTTTTTGTATATATATTATGAAAATAAATGAGGAAAGGGTTCGTGAGTTTTTTATCTCATTTCATCTTGAGTTGTGTACTTTTTGAATTTATAATATCCAGATACACTCTTGAGGATTTATGAATGGTTTGATGTATGTATTGTGTAATTTCATTATGTGTTTCCATATCTTATAGATTCATTTCCAAATTGTGATCTACATATTTTGCCTCATGTTTTTGTCAGTCTTATTACATATTTGTACATGATTATCTATTTTTATCAGTCTTGCTTTACAAGATTTCTGGATAAGATGTGTATGGTAAGCCTATTCAAAAGCATTTCCTATGACAAAAATCTTTTAAATGTGTGATGAGATTCTTGTAATTATTGAATAAGCTTTCTTTCATCAATACATTACAGGTTTGGAATATTTTGTTTTCCTTTCATATTAACAGTGGATTTTTATCATATAGACCCATTTTTATTTTCATATTCTTCTAACCATTAGAATACAAACTTATTCTTGCTACCACATCAAACACTAATACATTCGTATGTGTGAGTGATTTATCTGTTCAAAATCCTTTTATTTTCCAATGTGTGAGAACTTCAACCACCTTCCAAATCATAATCCAACTATAACAAAATCCATTGAGCTTAATATGTGTCTGTTCAGGCACTTGATACAATCCAAGTGCTGATTCCAACACTAACGGTGTCCAAAGGTAATTGTATTTGTAAAACATTCAAAAAAAACATTAGATGATGAAAAAATTATTGAATTTAAAATTCCATAGTGGATTAGGAATAATAGATAAATTTCCATAGTGAAAGAACTTTATGAATTAAAATAAATGCTAATATCACTAAGATTACCATTTTTACAAATACATAACTTGGGCATCATTTTAGAAAACCACAATTGGCAGTGACTAGTGGACTAATCAATGTACCTGCTGACACATCTCAAATTCAAATTGCACTTCCTTGCGACATAAATGAATCTAGTACAATGGATGTGGAAATTAAAATACATTTAATGTTTAATAGAATATTTATTCTTGGGAAAATACATGTTCATAAAGTCATGAGGAAATTGAAAAAATTCTGTAAAACTCCTCTTTATAAACTAGAGATTGTCAAGATAAATGGATAGTAGAAACAAGTCTTTGATCAAAACAAGAATGCATATTCATGTGAGAAATATACAAAAATAAATGATGAGAATTATCATTCTGATGAAGTACCAATTACAAAGACACTATTACATGGATTTAGTCATTCGTATAGTATTTATATTCTTCGTAATAGTAAAATAAACATTTATCCTACTAAAGGTTATAGGCCTTTGGGAATATTCAAAGATAGATATTCAGAAGAGATGAGCTTTCCGACATTGTTTTATGATAAAAGCGATCTGACAGGGTTAATGAAAAACTTTAAATTTCCACAATATTGCTCGATTGAAAGTTTTGCTTCAAGATCATGATTTTGCGTATCATATAACAAATTTGTTTTACAAAAAAATGCAAATTATTCTCACTCAAGTATTCAGTTGTATTTGGATTGGTATAAGAAAAGGAAAATTAAATGGAAAAAAAAATCTAAAGACGTTAAGAAAAGGAAACTTTGAAATGCATTATGGTGTCGAACATTGGGTATATGGATCTTAGATGAATATGAACATTGTTGGACTATTTTTTTCATTTGCGAAGGAACTTATATGCAATGATCTGAAAATTGGGTCCACTGACTTTATTTTACTCGTTTAGTAGTGTCGAAGATATCTAGGAGAATATAGTAAATGATTTGCAACAAATACATTGAGAGAAAAAACTGTTGATTGGAAATAACATAGAGAAAGATGATATTGATACCTTGATTAGAAATGACCTCATTACTTGTGTATGATAGTATAGAAGTAGAATGAATGATCTATGCCATTTAATTTTATGTGAGTCCAAGTATTTTGGTGACATCATTGACTATATCTTTGTAATAGAATTCCAAAATTGAGGAATCCAACATGGACATGGATTTCTATGGTTAAAAATTTATCCTATATATGGAACACATAAAAAAATTAAAATTGAAAGTTTTGTCGACAAGTACTTGTGTTGTGATTCAAGTAAACTACCTGCAAATCTGAATATTATTCAACATCATCGTCATACAAAAATTTGTAGGAAAGGAAAAAAGATGCATTGCAATTTCAATTTTGAAATTTCGCTAATGCGAAAGATGCAAATACTTGAGCCTATTAAATTCAACAATTTAAAAACAAAAGTGAATACAAGAATGATATTTTATGCACTATAAAATATGGAACACGATAAGCCATATACAGTTGGTAGTTTTCTTGAAAAACTAGGTATAAGAGAATTCGATTACATCCATGCAATTCAATGTACTCTGCAGCAAAGAACAATTCTATTGAGAAGGGAGACAGTAAACATATGGACTACTAGCTTTGCTTGGTACTTCCATTAATCTAGGGTAAAAATATGAATGCTCAATTTATAATTGACTCATATGTTATAGGTACTTATTGTAGTTCATATATGACAAAGCTAGATAAAACAATGACGACGTTGTTTAAACACATACAAAATTATTGTCAAAAAACCAATGGCGATATCGTGGAAACAATTGCAAGAATTGGAAAATATTTATTTAACTTACACCAAATGTCTGCACAAGAAGTTGTATATATAGTGTTGTCATTTCCACTAAATAATAGTTCAAGAAAATGTATATTTATAGCATTTCAACAATATATGATTGAAATTTTTTGTTAAAACAACTAAAAGTGCTAGAGCATGAACCAGATGATTTTGAAAACATAGCATGTTTATAAATTATCAACTGCTATCTATAGAAACCATAAACATTGAACATGTATGCTTAATGGAATTTGCATCATGCTATACATAACAAGGTAGGAAAAGAGGAGGCACTAAGAAACCATACATAATAAGATACATAAAGTATAATAAACATATATATCACGATAACTATTATAGACGATGATTAATGTTATATATCCCATATCTTATTGACGAGAATATTTTTAAAGAACAATATTTGACTTGGGAGAATGAATATTTATTATTTAAAGAAATCATAAAATTCAATGAACGAAAGTTCATGAATGAAACAATGTCAATGTGGATTGATATTGATAGCGTAGCAGGTGTTATTGAAAACAGAGAGAGATTTTTTTTGAAAGAGATATAACTACATATGAAGAAAGAGATAAAAAAAAATGTTATAAAGAATATGATATAGAATCAACTTTTCAATATTTTCAAAAGGAAAAAAAACAAAATTCAATAGATGAGAGTCCTTTTGAAGTTTTGAAATAGCCACATATACTAGAAGAAACAAAATTCTATAAAATCATGAGAATGCTCAACCCAGAATAAGAAAAAATAGTGAAAGAAATAGTGACAGAGAAGAAAAAATATAGATTGGTTATTACATACCTATAAAAGGTGGTGTGGGCATTGGAAAAACATTTACTGTTACAAAATTATTACAATATATAATTCACTTGTACAACAACATATTGGAATATGAACCAACGGAGCTAAAAGGAATCGTAATAACATATATAGGGAAGCTAGCATCTAATGCATGTGGTAAAAAATTGCATTCTACGTTTCATTTACCATTTAACAAATCTGAATATCTTTTGCTTAAAGGTGAAAAATTAGACACATTGAAAAAGCATTGTGAACAAATTTATATTATTCTCAATGATGAGGCATCTTTGATAGGTTCAACATTATTATACCAAGTTGACAAATGTTTATGGAAAATAAATCATACTTTGTTGGCATATTTTGGAAATGATGATGTAATATTTTTAGGTGACTTGTTTCAAGCACAATTGATCAAAGATTCTCTAATTTTTCAACCAATTTTAGCATAGGAAGAAACAACATATGATTTCTCGAAGGAAAAAGTAAAAAGCCATGAATTGCATACCACAATGCATCAAAAAGACAAAAAATTAATTGGAATCCTTAACAAAATGGGAGTGGATCAACAATCTAATGAAGATATATAATATATAAATGATTAGTGATATAGACCTAGTCCAATAGATCCATTGTTTCCTTATCTATTTTACATGAACAATGATGTATAAAAGTATAATGAAAAAATATTATTACATGTAAAGGAAGAGCTAATAGCTCTTGATGCGATTGAAGAATATGGCAGTAAAGAAATAGGCTATGTAGCACATGAGAAAACTATGAGATTATCATCAAGAATCCTTATCAAAAGCAATCTTCTCATTGAGCTATATGAAAAAAACTATAATACAGAGGATGGCCTTGTTAATGGCGTGGATGGAATATGCAATAAATATACAAAAAATAGGAAAAATGTTGATGCATTATGGATATATTTTTTAAATATAAAAAATGTTAAACTGCAAAGAAACAAGTATCATGAACTATATGAAAAAAATATATCATCAAATAGGATGCCAATAATATGTGTTGAAAAATCATTGACATGCCATAGTAAGAGCTTTAAAACTATAGTATGAAAATAATTTATGATATAGTTAGCTTGTGCTAGAATAAATCATTGATCACAAGGTTTAAGATTGAATGGACGTGCATTTGATCCAAATGGTATATGAACACTTGGAATAGTTTACACAACATTGTCATGTGTTAAAACCATGAAATCATTGTATCTTCTTTAGAAACTAACACAAAAGAACATTTCAATGAATAAGAAAATATTAGAAGAAACAAAATGCTCAAGGACTGAAGCATCATGGAAATTAAAATACATATACAAGTCGATAGAAAAATGAAAATAATTTAATGATTGTAACTTTGGATACACAAAGTATACATGCTCATGTTAATGAAATTGTGTGTGATGAAGATGTAATTAATGCTATGATTCTCCGTATCCAGGAAACACATCTGAATTTTCCTTCGTCAAATAATGAATTTTGAAAATTAAATTTAAACATATCAGATTGTCTTAATGGAGTACTTACTTACATATAAAAATTTAACATATAAATCACATCAACAAAAAATGTTTGCAATAACATAATCGAACTTTTTTTGTCAGAAGTATACTTCCAATGTCGAATATGCATAATAAATGTATATGTTGTGCCACTTCTATTTTTTTCAGTAACCATTGAAGCATAACAATAGAAAAGGCACAATTCACACAAAGTGATTACATTTTTATACTTATTCGAGATTTTAATATTGACATCAATTCAAATAGAAAACGAAGTAAACATTTATTAGAGTACATGCACTCTGAACAATTACAAGAAGTAATGAGAAATTTTATTTTGAGGAAAAAGAAAATTATTGATCACATTTGGACAATTTTTCTTTTTTTTTTAAATGTCATGTTCATATTTCACATTCATATTGGACCAATCATGATGCAGTTTGCACTTGGATACACTTTATGTGATTTTAATCCTTCATAAACTATGCATTTCTTTTTTAAGTAGTAAACTTCAGTGGAAATTATAAATGTAATAACAATAGGATTTTATGAATCTTAGTTATTTAATATAGTCTGAAATAATACATTTGTTTGTTCATTCTCATGTAGGGCCCAAAATGGATAAGTAATTGATTTAACTATTGCAATGATATAAGGGACGTAGATTGCAAGAATCATATATACTTTTGAGGTTTGAGTATTCTTAAAAATATAAGAATTTTTTTCTCATTTTTCAATGTTTGATAACTCATATTTTTTAATTTTATTTTCATAACTTAAAGCTAATTTTTGGTTGCACAAGTGAAAAGATACAAAAGATGCACAAGTGTTGTGCAAAACATGTGGAAGTGTTGTTATCTCTTATGCAGATTTCTTCCTCTGTACATATTCATTGCTTTATTCATTTTATTAACATACTTCCATCTATGTGGATGTTTTTCCATACATTCATGAACTATTTTTAAATGTGATTAATTTTTTAACTAAAATTTGTTTAGGGATAATGTTTCTTGAGAAAATCGATAATAGATTAAATATTTGAAAACAAAAATGAGATATGGTTAACAGATAAGAGACAAATAAATTTACAATTATTGGCCAAAGTTGCATGCATCTTTGAATATTTTTCAAATCCATGTGTCAGGTTATTTTTAAATCAAAGTCGACAACGACATAGTAGTGGGGACCAACCAAATGATCAAATCGCGTAGTAGAGATAACTAAGCACATTTTTTTCACTATGAGTTATTATCGACAACTTGTAAGCTAATTTTGATGATCATAAAGAATTTATACTAATGCATAAGCAAGGTGCATAAAAATGAATGAGATGGTTTTGGAATTTTAAGATTTATTTTCACTAGTTTTTGTAATTGTTAGCTTTGGTATCTTCAATTACTATTTATTGAAAATGTCTCATATAACAGATTTCACACTTGCAATATTAATAACTAATTTTTCACTTGTAGTAGTAACAATTGGTGATTATATAGGGAACTAAAAAAATTTGCAGTTAATTGGAATTGCGAACATTATTGATTGAGAAAGTGTTTTCAGGTAAAAAATGGAAATGGCTAACAGAGGAAGAAGAGAAGTTATTTGCACTCATACAATTAACTCACTTGCTCGTATTGATGAGAAATTTTATTGGTTGACTGTGTATGAGCAATATGTGAATTTTTTGATATAAGAGAAGCGCAACAACAAGATTTGGATTAACGGGTTAGCAAATTCTACCTGTGTTCTAGAAGTTTTTGATTTCAGGGAAAGTGTTCATTTGTGCACAATTTTTTTTTTATTTAAGAACAAGAAAAAGTGTACTACTATTGAAAATATTCCTTTGAATCCAGAGGAATTCATATGGATATTCAAGCTACTAGAACCTAATATGTGCTTAAAATTGTCAAAATCAAATAGTTTCCCAAATTCAGAGGCAAGTGAGGGTAACATTGTTCGAGAATTCATTTTGCCAAATGGTAAAGTTACTTTCTATATTTATGTTCTATATATTTGTTTTTTTAAACAATAATTTAGGGACATTTTTTGGCTCTATGCTCATGTGATGGGTAGAGAAACTACAACAAGTCTTACAAAATGCATCCTCTATATGCTTTATCACACATACAAAAAAATTGTATATTTGACTCGGCTGATATAATTTATAATGAATTAGATTTTTATTTAGTCAAATCATATAGTTCCAATATGTTCTTCATGTTGGCGTATATGATAACAACATTCATTTCAATCTATGTCTTTCATGGCTTGCCGTATAATCCTAAATTTAATGTGAATCAAGAACCAATGCAATTATGGCATCCTATATTGTGGAAGCATAATGCTTCTATAAAATTTTGTCTAATTCAAGATGTATTTGTAAATCAAGTAAATTTCATGATAACTAGATAAGAGCCCCATCAAATATCTGCACAAGCACAAGTTTTCCTATGGGGTAAATGTATACATGAAGAAAGAGATAGTAGTGACGCTAATTCAAATTTATGGATTTGAAGGTAAGTCATTAGTGTGCCCAAATCTATTATAGATAGGTATTTTGATGTTGAAGTATATAGGAAATATCATGACTGGTTGGTTGTATTTGAAATAGAAAAAGAGAATTTATTTTTTTGTCATTTACTATTGGATAAATCACAATGAAGAAAATGTCTCATGTTGTAAAGCTCGTATAGACTTTACATTCCTTTAAATTAACTGAAGTTGAAGCCATTAAAGTCTTTGATAAAGAGGGTTTATTTAATGCACACCTAAAAACTATTTGGTATGGGAACTTGTTTCCATGAGTTAGAGAGAAAATAGAGGAAAGCCAAAATGCATCAATAAAAAATTAAGGACTAGTCATTTATATCGAGGAAATTTCTAAAGAATCAAGCATTAGTACTTCTGTAGAGAAATTTGTACCTTTGAAAAATGATACTGATGTGAATTCATACTCAACTCAAAAAAAGAGAAAATATAATATAAGTACAAAACTGGTTCACGGTGGAATATCAAGTATCAAAGAGGTTAGCCAATAGGAAGTAGAAAACCTAAGACTTAAAACAAGAATAAAAGACCTAGAAGATTCTCCAAATCTAGGTCCATTTTTTATGACTCCATTGGCAATATGGAAACCACTGACACATCACATATATTTTATAAACCTATCAATCTAATTAGTTTGGTGAAAACATATATTATCAATAATATATGAAAAATATCGCAAATGATTGAACATGCATGGCAAGCAACTTTAAATTTGCAACATTTAATACAAAGAACTAATTCATTTGTCAGGTGCATTGAACACGATCTTGAAGGAGACATGTATTTCGTAAACAATAACTTACGTTCTTTTAGCCCATGGCTTGATTTACCTTCTGATCAAGAGAAAAAAAAAGTCAGGAACTACAAAATGCTAATCGAACGAAGAAAATTAAAGTTGCATGCTCTCATAAAATCAAAAGATTGGAGAATTTTTTTTTTTTTTAATGTGAAAACATAGAGAATCAAAGAGTTGATTCCTATGTCAAGGTTGTAAAAATTGTGCATGATCTAAATGGTCCTCGCATCACATGCGACTCTGGATTAATTTTGAGAGAGATGTTGCTAGTTGAATTGGATAAGCTAAAACAATCAAAGGAAACTAGATTCGATAACATAATTGATTTTAGTACATAGGACATTATTAAATAGTTAATTAATTTTATTAATGTTAATGAACATAACTCTTCTTTAGCTATGCAATTACAAGAAGAAGCTACGGAAGTCAATAATGAGATACTCAATCAACATGTGAAACAGGAGATCACAATTTCTCCTATGAAAGATTACATCCAAGCCAAGATAAAGAAATTCCTTTAACAAATCAAAAATTCAAAAAACAGTTAACAGTTAAACAATCAAGATCTATGCTTTACATATTGTGAGTGTTCCTAAATACTGGAAGATTTGTTTTCCTATTTACTAATGATTAAATGTTTAGCTTTATTATATATGTTATCATGAACTAAGCCAATTTCTAGATGCATTTTCTTGTTTTTTTTTTCAAGTACCTTTTTCATATTGTGGCTCATAAGAGCCCAATCCCATTATTCATTAAGAAAAATTAATTTACTTTTGTGGTTAAGTATAAATATTTTGATAAGTTCTTTAGGAATCAAACATTATTCTCTGCACCAAATTTTTTTGAAGTAGTTTAATATCCAAAATGTAAGTTCAGTTACATAATGTCTTCCATTTGCACATGCCTTCCTTTTTCTAGATAGTTCTGTTTTGGAGTTAAATTATCATTTGTTACGGGTATTTAATTTATAATATAATAATTTTTTCTATTTTTTGAAATACAAGTGCAAAAAATTAAGAGATAAAAATGCAGAATGGCCATAGTGAATAAGCTAGTGAGCTAGGATATTAGAAAATTATCATTATGGATATAAGGATCATTTGGAATAAAAATATTAACCACGGTAACCTAGGATTTTCAAAGATTGTATTCAATTATAGTTACACTTTTGATTACTTTGTTCTAATTGTGAGCTTGTTTACCAATTTTGTAAAGGTTCTTAGTAAATTTTTTTCATAAGATATTGTATAGGTCTGAATTCTATATCATTGACCAAAAACATTAGTTCAACACAAGTTTTGGAGAATTTTCTTTAAGATTTTATATTATATTCAATGTTCTCTATGTTAATTTTGTCTCATTGTCCAAAAACATTGATTGAAGACAAGTTTTGGAGCACATGCATCACACTTTTATATTTTATATAATGTCATGTAATTAATGACAAATAAAATTAACATTCAACAATAGTTTTGAATATGATTTGTTCCATGTGTAGTATTTATTTTAGTCATAGCTATGGTGATTGGAATTTGAATATGGATATAGTTAATTTTACTTCAATTTTATTTTATATTGCTCAAGATTGATTACTGCGTGTGAATTTGAGACTTCTCACCATTTTTGTAGACATTTACGAGATGATGTTTTGCATAATTTTTTGAAAATATACTTTGCACTTTTATATTATATCTAATGTTCTTTTGTTGATCGAAATGAAAGTGAATGCTCAATAACAGTTTTGGTTGTCAAAAATTTGTTACATCTTTGATGTTTATTTTAATCATAGTTATGATAATTGGTATTTGAATCTGGGTACAATTATTTTTACTGTAACTTTTTTAGTTAATGTTAAAGACTTTTCAAGCACAAACGATGATGACTCTTTTCTAATTCTAAATCAGTTTACCAATTTTGTGAAGTGCTCTAAATGATGTTTTTGAAATTTTTTTTAAGGATATGCTTTGTGCTTTTACATGTATACATTATTTACTTTTACAAATAATTAAGCCTTTAACATGACTTGCTTTGGCATAGTAATTGGTTTATCACACCCTTATTCGTCTTAGATTTTCCATTTCTCTATACATTCAGTTTTGCATGTTCATACACATTTCCATTCTCGTAGGATTTTTCAGCACACCTATTTTTTGCAAAGCAATTGTTGCAAATACATACAAGTTTTTCATTTTCCATATACATGGTACCCTTCAAATATTTTTTATGCACATTTTGGTCTTGTAAAACACTTTTACTCATGTCAATAATGGTTAACCAAACTTACCTTTTTCCCTTTGAAAATGCAATATGCATAGTTGGCATATCTTCTTTGACTATGCACATATATTTTTTTGACAATATTTAGTTCATATATTCCTTATTTTTGCACATGGCTTATTTAAAATATCACTCAGTTCACAAATAACTGTGATAATTTTTTCATCTTGTAACAAAAAATAGATTCGGTCATGTTAATAATCAAATACACTTTTCTAAAATATTTACTTGAATTACTAAAAAAAACATCGTGCGAATTCATTTTTGCACATATCCCTTACTTTTACCAACATTAGTGCTAATAATATTTTTTCGAGCATAAGAAATTTAAAAATAGGTCAATATATATTATAAAATGAGAAATACTATTATTTTTTATTTTGTTTATATGTAAATGGAATTATAAATCTAAAGTTATCGGTAGCAATTTTTATTCCATAGACTTGTTGCGTGTTGGAATTATGATGTATGTGTTTTCCTTGATGGAAACCTACTTGATGAGTTGTACATTAATGGAATATTACTTGATGCTAGATGCATTATTAGGCTAGTCCAAATGTGACAGAGAAATAAATACCAGTTAGAGACAGACGAATTATGGTGGTAAAGTTTGAGGAAGTATACACAGGTTCTATGAAGCAAATCCATGTACACACACAGGTATGATGAAGAAAAGTCTTGTATACAGAGATTACGTTAAGAAAATTTGTGTACATATGTAGGTATGATGAAGAGAAGTAGTGTATATGCAGGTTCGGTGAAGAAAAGTCATGTACATATGCAGGTATGAAGAAGAAAAGGCACATACAGTTTACGCACTATGGTTTACTAAATACCAAGGGTCCTTACCATGGTATTAGCCCATAGTAATGAAAATTTCAATGGATATTTGATCCCATCAAAGAATACCATCGAAATTAGTTTGGTTTTGACAAATGGTATGTTAGGTCCCTATATTACTAGTATAGTCCCCTATTTTTGTTACTGTAACCCCCTTATTGTTATTATTGTATCCCTGTAACCCCCATATTGTTATTATTGTGCCCTTAAATTATTATTGTTAGGTCGGCTAGGATTACATTGTGGCCCCATGGACTCCTATATATAGAAAGGAGGTTTTGTAATTTGTATCATCCAAGAATTTTTCATTCATGTAATGTATTGGAGGTTTTCCCCTAGAATTGGCTTATTTCTAAGGTGTTGATATCTCTTTTCTTCTATTTTTGGAGCTGGTTTCACAACATTTGGTATCAGAGCTTTGGATTCTAGGGTTTCGCTACCCCAAACAGGTCATCGTGGAATTTTCACTATAATGTTTTTTCTATGAAGGTTCAAAAGCTAAAATTTTTAGAGTGCAAATCTGAAATTCTGAGGAACATCTTCACAAAATTTCAGAGCTTGGTTCGCAATATTTTCGGAGATATGATCTGTGGATGTCAGGTCTTTTTGCAGGCTCCTGAATTTAACCTAAATAGTTCATTGTGGCATTTTCGCTATAATTTTTTTTTCTATAACGGTTCAAAAGCTAAAATATTTAGGGAGCGAAGAATAAATCCTGAGGAAGATCTTCGCAAAATTTCAGAGCTTGTTTCGCAATAGTTTCAGAGATATGGTCTGTGGAAGTTAGGTCTTTTGCAGGCTCCCAAATTTCATCTCAAAGAGGTGATTGTGGGAAAATATTCATAACTCTCCTCTCTTTGAGCATCGGATTGGAATTCTGCAAAATGTGGCCGCAAGTACACAGACTATAGTTTTTGCTATATCAATTTCAGAGTCGAAGGAGGAAACAGTGACACGTGGCAGGTCGTACAAGTTCGCTCTACTGAACTAGTCCATAATTAGGTCATCATAGGAGATTGGGAATAAATTTGTCTTCAAGAATCCAAATCAGGTCAGACCTATGGCATTCGAAAGAAGATTCAGAGGGCTACTTCATGGCCAAATTTCAGATATTGAAGATCCAAAATCACAAAGATAAATCAGTTTCAATATCGAGCTCCTCAAAATCAAGAAAAAAGGTGTGTATTTTTTTCAAATTGCATAAGTCTTTTTTGAAAAATCAATTCTAGATTATTCCAAAGGCCTATTGAGCATAGATATTAGTATTGGGTTCTAAAATGCCTCCTAAAATAATTCAACACCCATTAAGCCTTTAGAATGCTCTACTATGACTCATGAAGATGAAGAAATGCAACATGAGATATCAAAAGTCCATGAGAAAGTGCACCAAATTTCGCTATCGCAAAGAGAAACAAAAAATGAAATGGATGGTTTAAAGAAAGTCATGGAAGCTAAGATGAATGGTTTGGAAGCTAAGATGGATGGCATGGAAGTTGGCAGATGGATTACATGGAAGCGAAGATCGATGAAAAAATGGAAAACATGAAGAATGATCTAAAAGTAGACATCGAAGGTTTGCAAAGTTGATACAACAAATTTTTCCTAATGGTGAAAAGATAGTAGAGGAAACTCATATAATGATAAAAAAATAAATTTTAATTGTGATTTCATAAACTCTAATGTTGGCAGGAAGAACCAGCATATTCCAAAAATGGATTTGAGGAAGTTTGATGGAAAGGATCTTGTAACATGGATACTAAATATGGAGAAATATTTTAATCTCAATAATGTGCAAAACACACAAAAGGTACGCATTGCAACTTTTCATTTAGAACAAAATACATTTGTATGGTATCGATGGCTTTTCTCCCGTATAAAAATTGTCACTTGGTCAATTTTTACGGAGGAAATGATAGCACATTATGAGGATACAATGAGCAACACCTTCTTTAGCAAATTGCTAAATCTTAAACAAAAGGATTTTTTGGGGGAGCACATTGAGGACTTCCAAAAATTGAATATAAGGGTAACTGATATTCCAGAGAAACACAGGATTGATCTCTTCATATGGACTTTAAAGGATAACATCCAACATGAAGTTCGCGTTTTCAAACTTGATTCATTGGAGAAGACATTCAGGTTAGCAAGAAAAATTGAATGTAAAATTATGGCGACAAGGAAGCCTTCCACTCACTTCTATAAAGAGGGAAGTGTTGCTACTCCTATATTTCCACAACCTACAAGGTTGACACCACAACAATTGGAAGAAAAAAGAGCAAAAGGGCTTTTCTACAGTTGTAATAGCAAATACACTAAAGGTCATAAGTGTTCTGAGAATAAATTATTTTACATAGATTGTGAAGAGGAAGAAGAAAATGAACAAGAAGAGGATATATGCCAGGAACCAACCCTAGAAGAGGAAGAAATGAGTCCGACCATATCGTGTAATGCATTGGAAGGAATTACCACTCCTCAAACTCTCAAGATAGAAGGACATATCAAGAAGAAAAAGGTAATAGTGTTGATTGATTCAGGTAGTACCCATAATTTTATTCATTGTAAGGTAGCCAAGGAATTGAGTTGTTTCCTATACCCAACACTAGAGTGTCAAGTGATGGTTGCAAATGAAGGAACTATAAATTGCTCTGGAAAATGCCATAATATCAAGCTAACCATGGGGGAATATTTATTGAATAGTCCAATGCTTTCCATTCCTATGGGAGGTGCTGATGTTGTACTAAGAGTACAATGGTTACAATCTTTGGGGACGGTAGATTTTAATTTTCAAGAACTTTTCTTGAATTTTTTTTCAGAAGGAAAGGAATTCGAATTATGGGGTATTTTAGGGAAGCTGGGGAAGATAATAAGCTCTAATGTCATGAAAAATCTTCTAAATAAAGAAAAACAAGGCGTAATTGCACAATTATGCTCACTAGAAGTTCCAACATCAAAATCATCTATTTCTGCAGATCTCCAAAAAGCCTTGGACAATCATTCCAAGGCTTTTGAAACTCCCAAAGGACTCCCACATATTCATGATCATGATCATGCTATTCATTTTATTCCAGGAAGTGTTCCTCCAAACATCGAGCCTTATAGAGATCCTTATGTCCAAAAGAGAGAAATGACCCATATCAGTGTAAATGTTAGAGTACTGTATAATTCAGTCTTGTCATGTTCTTCATTTCCATAGTATTTGTACACAAGAAGGATGGATCATGGCACATGTGTCCGGATTATAGGGAGCTCAATAAGCTCACCATTAAAGATAAATTTCCCATTCCTGTGACTGATGAATTATTGGATGAATTACATGAAGAAATTTATTTTACCAAGTTGGATCTTCATTCAGGATATCATCAAATTAGAATGAAGACTGAAGATATTCAAAAAATAGCATTTCGAACTCATGAGGGTCATTATGAATTTTTGTTCATGCCTTTTGGCCTTACCGATGCACCTTCTACATTTCAAGGCTTAATGAATTCCATTTTCAAACCCTTCCTTAGAAAATTTGTGCTAGTATTTATTGATGATATACTAATCTACAACAGGAGATGAATATCCAAGTGTTTGAGTGTGCACATGTGAGAGTGATTGATGATTACTTTGATCTGAAGTATTATTGCATGGTATGAGCTTGATGAGTGGTTAATCTGAAATAATTATGCACCTGGCAATACAATCATGGATCATGATAATTAGACCTGAAATGACTATGTATTGTATGATCTTCTTATGGGTTTATTAGATCTGTGGTATGATGCATGTTTACTACTATGTATGTCATGATATGGGTATGTTTGTAGTTATGAAGTGAAGCGCAACTATGAGTTGGTAATTTGTAATTTGTATGCGGGTTTGTCTTTGGTAAGGCACACACATATGCATATACTCTTATGAGTAGTAGCATATCGATTCTGCAGTATGGGAAGATCTGTACATCGTTTTAATTCCTAAAAAGAATGTATACACACATAAATGATTTATGGTAAGCGAGTATGAAAGCTAGGGTTTCTACTGAAAAATATGTCTAATTAGTCTAATCACCCTTGATATGTTTAAGATGTCCGTTAATTAAGTCTTCATGATGATATAGGCTTGATAGTGATGTCTTGAGTATTGATGATGCTACTAGCTTTATTTGATTGAAGTTAAGTGTTTGGTTGTTTGATTCAGTGATTCAACGATTGGTTGAATGATTTGGTACAATGATCAGTTTCAATTTTGATATATGGTATCATGCTTGAATGATGGTAGTGGTTCTAGTTTGAAAATTTGGTGAAAAGTGACCTACAGGTTGTAATGTGTTGAAGAAAGTGGATCCAGTGTGAAAATTTATGAAACATGGTCCACGATGGTGCTAAGGGTTGGAACCTTTAGTGAAGAAGTCAAAGCTTCCCGCTAGTAGTAGCTGGTGATCATATCAGGGGGTTGTAGCTCCCTTCTATTCGGTGCTGGTAAACGAGATCAAGGGGTTGGAGCTCCCTTCCAGTGGGTGCTTAAGAATGAGTGAAGGTTGTAGCCTTCTATAGGTGGGTGCCTACATGCTAGTATGAGTTTGCACCAATACAATATTGTAATAAGTTTTCATTATAATAAAATTGAAGACAAAGATGACAATAGTGGTGGTTTTCTCCCACATTGGGTTTCCACCTTAAATACTGGTGTTCATGTGTGTTTCTTATGTGTGATGCTTTATTCCGTTCTTAATGAACATGTTTATTGCTTATCAAATGTCTGATGAATAACTGATACACTCATTTAAATTAATCATATGAGGAATTAAATGAAATATAAGTTCACTGAATATACACTAGTTGTCTGCATAACAGTCGCATGCATACGAAAATTTACTTTAGGAAAGTCGCATGCATAAATCAGAGTAAGAAAAGAAAAATTTAAGAGAGTTTTAAAGTACTAATTCACTCCCCCCCCCCCCCTAGTATTTTTCCCAACAATTGGTATTAGAGTAGGTTTTCGATAAGAATCTTGATCGCTTGAAGGAAATCCATCAAGAATATGGGAAAGAATCAAAAGAAGAAGGCTACTCAAATGAATAAGACAACTAAAATAAGTTGTGCATCAATAAATGGAAGAAAATACTTTGATCAAAAGCACCTCACTTTCTATTGGTCATGAATGAAGAAGATAAAATAGGTAATGATTTGTGTTCTACTTGTGATATGTTTCCTTGTTCATGCAGTATTGAAGATAGTGAATATTACAATGAATCAATTGAAGTTTCTCTTATGGGTAAAAGTGAAAGTAATGTAATGGCTCTAGAAGAATAAGTTAAGAGGCTCAAAGATAAAATTAGAGATCAACAAAATCAATTTTATGAAAGAGACTGTACCTACAAAAAAGAAATTACTAGATTGAATAATCAGTTGCAAGAAAGAAACAAAATTTATAAGATGTATAAAGAAAATAAAGAGAAATGTTAAAGGCTGCAGGATGAAGTAACATCTCTCAAAAATAAGGATCTTAAAGAAAGAACCAGTCACTATGAAGGGCTTGAATCATAAATTATCTCTCTCAAATCATATCTTGAAAAATCAAATAAGAAGAATGAAAAAATACTTCAAGAATTTAAAGAACAAGAAAATGGGCTGAAAGAATAAATACTCAACTTAAATAATCAAGTCAAATAAGAAAGAATGGTTGAAGAAGAAAAGGAAAAGTAGTGCCAAAGAATGAAGGTTGAGGTAAACATTCTAAAAATTAAATTAGAAGAAAAGGATAAATATTTGAGATTTCACGATAGTACTAATATTCTAGATGAAATTCTTAGTAGTCAGAGGTCGCCTGTTATTAAAACTAGTCTTGGTTTTCATGAAACTATTAAAGGTTAATCATGTTTGCAAGCTAGTGAAAAGAATCAAAAGTATAACAATGCAAAAGTTGAAGTGGTCAATAAGGAGAGAAGGAGACAAAAACCAAAGATTATGAATCCTCAAAGGTGATCATTTTCTCCTAAATAAAGAAGCAACAATATAGTCTCTCCTTTGATCAATAATATTGAATGCTTTATATGTCATAATTATGGAAATGTTTCAGCCAACTGTAGAAGTGAATTATTTTGACCTCAAGAAAATAGTTGCTTCACAAGGAGATCATCTCCTAGGAATAAAAGATGGTTTCATGGATATTATTTCTCATGTAACTCATTTTGGCATAAAGCCATTGATTCCAGGTCAAGTATGAGATGGGATAAGTTTCATCATATAACTAGAAATTGCAAGCAAATATGGAGGAAGAAGGAACACGAGTCAGAAATGTAGGGAATGTTGACCTTACTACAGTCAATTGTTTCTAAATCTTACTTATCCTAGTGACTGTAGAAGTGATGTAAGATATATTATCAGGATTGCTAATGTATTATCCCAAAAGGAACAATATATGATGATTCCCATGGTTGTTTTGCTAATACGGGTTGCTTATATTTCTGATAATGAATTTGATGTGATAACAGAAAATAGGTTCATTTTGTATAGGCTCAGGGGGAGCGGAAATTCTGAAATTTCAGTATTTAACTTTTTGTATACATATCCTATAAAAGATAGTCACATATATTTTTATTTGATAAAGAAATAGTGGGAAAGACTAAAAAAAAACTCAGATATGCTTCAGACAATTATTATTTGTATTTATTGTTTTGATGTTGATGGTTACAGTCTATTGTTGTTACTTATAAGTGGTATTGAGTTATGATTGTCTATGAGTTGTTAGAAAATGAAATTTATGTTTTTCTAATTAATGAAGATGATTAGATGTATGAGTTGATGTGGTCAGATCTGACAGTGAACAGGTAGCACAAGTTCAGGGGGAGCATTAGAATTGTTGCTAATGATGCATTGTTGGCATTATGTTTGCGATGTTGCTAAAGAAACTCTTGTAGCTGGTTGAATGATTCTATGCTCATCTGATTGATGTCTTTTAGTCTTGGTTAGAAAATTCATATCTATCATTTGATGTAAAGGTCATGTAAAGACCAATAATGTAATTTTTGTTATACTTTGACTATCGAAGGTCAAGTGAATTATGTATTTAATCCCATGATGGGTATATGGTTGATCTAGGTGGCTCCAAACACTCTCAGGAGACCAAGAGGGCTCATAAATGGTCAAAATTCAAAGTGGTCAAATGGCTCTCAAACCAGGTTCATATTGAAGTGCCTGTCACCCTGATTCCAATGGTGTGAATAGATATCCAACCCAATTTCATATGGAGAAGATAGAGTGAGTCAAAGTTGTGGTCAAAGTTAGGTAATGGGCTAGGTTTAAGTGTCCCACAAATTCACCGTCAACCGACAAGGAACTTAGCTCCTGAAAATGGGAGAAATAGTGGCCTAGTTAAAATGTCCAATGACCCTTATTTTTGTTAAAGTAAAAAATAAACATTATATATATATATATATATGAGGGTGGTGGGCCACCACCCCCACCACCCCACTTCTCATTAAAAACTATATGTATTTAATTCAGGGTGGTAGGTGGCCAAACCCTACCACCCCCGGCTCGAGCCCAACTATATTACCATAAAATTTGTGGTTGGCTGGGTTGGGGCCGCATGGAGCAGACCCAACCCACCCAAAAATTAATACTGACCACATATATTATGAAATGCCACAAGATCTAGGCTGACGAGATTTGAACCTGCATTGGCCGAGAGGGCCGGCCCGCCCCATGCGGTGGCCCAACAAAACTTCATGCAAAAAATAATATAACCATGCTAGTTTGAAACCACATGCCGATTTGGGGAGGCATGGGATTTTCACCCCTACCTTCGCCGACCTAATCTCCTCTGCCACCAATAGATCACGCGTGGGGATTTGATAGCTCCGCCCACCCTCCAATATATAAACTCTCAATTGCATAGTGCGAAGAGGCAGAGCAAAACCACGAGTAGGATAGAGGGGTAGAACCATGCCCAGGGAATATTGAGGGAATCAAAAAGATTCCCTGGGATGCAGAACTTTCTAGTGTTAGGTTTGGACAAATTTTATGTCAATTTTACACCTCTCGGTGACAGGAAATCAACGGTGATGTCTGTTTCTACATTAGAGCTCTCCATGTTTCGGCCATTTTCTATATTGGAGGTTTAAGGGTGCTTTATGTAATTTTACTTGTACTTCTTCTTCTTCTTTCCACTTAATGAATGAAGGCCTCCCCACTGTTGAGCAGGGCCGGGAGACATAGTCCAAATTGGACGAACTTCATTATCAACTCTTGTTGTCATCTTTTCATGCTTTCATGTTCTTCCTCTCATCTTTCATGTCCACTTTAAGTTCTTATGGTTAACATGTCATGTTTCATGTAATCCTTCATACATATAGAAATAAAATATCTTAGATCAAGTGGTATTAGAGAAGGTATCTTTTAGATGTGAGTTGCATGATTATATGCTAACCAGAAATAAGCTCCAAAGAGGCGAAGGGAAACTTAAGTTCTTTGATCCCAAAGCGAGGTGTGCATGGCGAAGGAAGAACATGGCAGATGATGATGCTCAACATGAGGAGGAGAAAAATTATTGCAAGGCCTTATATACAATGGCAGATAAGTTTGACAAGTTGTTTTTGAGACTCGATAAGACAGTGAAAGAAGAGGAGAATGGCCTCGAAGGACAAGGTTCAGTGCATGGAAATGGTGTAGAAGAACCCCCTCCTTCTCCTTCCACAAGTGAAGGTTCTTCTTCTTCTCCTCACCATCCTCGTAGATTTCCAAGAAATTCATCTAAGAAAACTTTTTTTTAATTAGATGTTATGTGTTATCTTTCCCGTGTATAATGGTGAAATTAATGCAAAAAAACTTAACAACTGGATTAGGTAGATCGAATTCTACGACAGGATTTAGTAGATCGAGGAGGACGAGGAAAATATCCCGTTGGCTTCTCTTTGGCTGAATGGCACTGCTCTTGTCTAATGGGAGAGAAAATTGCAAGGCAGCAAAAATTTGGGTAACCTTCTCTCCTCATGGAATTTTTTTTTTTTGGCATTGAGAAATAAATATTACCCTTTGGGATATAACCAAAAGGCATTAATGGAATAGAAACACCTAAGTCAATGTAGAGGTCAAAATGTGAAAGACTTCACTTGAGAATTTAGAAAACAAGCATTGAATTTGGGCATTCCACCATATTCACCAGAGATTGTAACTAAGTATATTGGTTACTTACATAGTTACATAAGACATTCATTATTATTGCTAGATCCTACTACCATCAATGAGGCTAGTGTGAAGGCCATGCATATAGAAATCAGGGGGGCGCATGAACAAACTGACCACACAAAAAGAGCCACAACATCCAATAGAAGAGGAGCAATGCCCTCTTGTACACATTGTGAGAAAGAGCAACATGACGAAGAAAATTTCTGGAAACTGCACCGTGAGTTGAGACCTAAGAGGAATGAAAAAGAGGGAAGAAGAAGAAAGCTACCACCGTGCAGCAAAACCAAGATTCTAAATGAGAGGAAGATGAGAAGGTCACAGCTGCAGGATTTTCACGAGGTAGAACAATTTACTTGGGATCAGATTTTGGTGATGAAATGAAGCTTACAGCTCTTGGGATCACAGAAGGTAGACCCATAGACTTGGGTTCCGATTTGGGTGATGAAACAAAAATTTCAACAGACATTGTACCAAAGATGAAGAGGACACCCAACATGGCATGGCTACAAGACCTTGAGGAGATCAACTGAAGCATCCAAGGAGAGAATACTGAGCTATGGAGACTCCTACAGGAAGAAGAAGAGGAGAAAAAAGGGTTGCTACAATAGTTATAAGCTAAGGATGAGGCCTTGGAAAAATTGCAAGATAACCAACCTGAGGTAAAAATCAACTCTTCAATTTCATGTCCTTTTCATGATAATTATTTTTCTTCTTTTGAAAAAATACCACAGGAATCTAGTCCAAACTACTGAAGAAAATGGGATATCAGGGGAAGGGCCTCAGCATTAACTTCCAGGGCATCATAAACCCCATCAAAGTAGAGGAATTTCCCTATCATGCAGGACTTGGATATGTCAGGAGGGAAGTTGGGGAAAGCTCCAAAACTGCTAGTGACCAGCCAATGACAGATGATGAGATCACTTCTTCACATTCTAGTGATAGTGAGGGTTCCATGAACACTTATCAGAGGAACACCAGGGGAAAGTGCTCCAAGGCGATCTAAAAATTTTGGAGGAGAAAGAATCAATGTAGTTGTTGCAATAAATTGGGACACCAACAAGCCACGTGTCAGATAATCCAAGCCCATAAAGCGTCAATAGAGGAGACGACAGGTGAAAATGTTCAAAAAATGAATCCACCAAATTCATGGTGGTCCAATTTATTAAGTAAAAGATGGTTTTTTTAGATGTAGTATCCGGTTTTGGCCACAATTTGTAAATCATGCGTTGCAAATAAATGTAAAAGTGATTATGTGTTTTCCATCGCTTACTAAAGAAACGGTGATGCTTGGCCTTTGTGTGTAGTTTGGGTATTGTTTCTATTATGTAATCCTTGACCAAAGAGTGTCTGTTATAAAATCTTGGCAAGTGTGGGGTTGATTGATTCATGTATGGTTTGTATATGATTGGAAGGGATGTACCATATTTACATGCAGGTGATTGAAAGTGTGGTTTGGCAAGGACACAAGCAGTGTGTTGGATGTGTTATTTATTTTGGTGGTCCAAAATCTCCTTAGTGGGGAGTATTGATCCAGGTGGCTCCAAACACCCTCAGGAGACCAAGAGGCTCAGAAATGATCAAAATTCAAAGTGGTCGGATGGCTCTTGAACCAGGTTTAGATTGAAGTGCCAGTCACCCTAATTCCAATGGTGCAAATGGATCTCCAATTTGATCCCGTATGGAGAAGTTAGAGCGAGTCAAATTTGTGGTCAAAGTTGGGCAGTGGGTCAGGTTTAAGTGTCCCACAAGTTCACCATCAACCGACAAGGAACTTAGCTCCCAAAAATGGGTAAAATTGTGGCCTAGTTAAAATGTCTAGTGACCCTTATTTTCGTTAAATAAAAAAATAAACATTATTGTTTTAAATATATATATATATATAAATTAAGGTGGCGAGCCACCATCCCTGCCACCCCACCGCTCATTACAAACTATATGTATTAAATTTAGGGCAGTAGGTGGCAAAAACCCACCATCCCTGGCCAAAGCCCAACTATATTATCATAAAATTTTTGGTGGGTTGGGTTGGGGCTGCGTGGAGTGGACCCTGCCCACCCAAACATTAATACTGACCATATATATTATGAAATGCCACAAGATCTAGGCTGGCAGGATTTGAACCCACGCTGGTTGGGAGGGTTGACTTGCTCGATGTGGCGACCCAACGAAAATTCATGCCAAAAATAATATAACTGTGCCAGTTTGACATCACATGCCGAGTTGGGGAGGCAGGGGATTCAAACCCTAAACTCCACTGGCCTAGTCTCCTCCACCACCAACAGATCACAGGTGAAGATTTGATAGCTCCACCCACCCTCCAATATATAAAATCTTAATTTCACAGTGCGTAGAAGAAGAGCAAGGAGCGGAGAGGAACCACTACCAGTCCAGAGGGGCGGAAGCATGCCTAGGGAATATTTAGGACATCAAAAATATTCATTGTGGTGCAGAAATTTCCAGTGTTAGTTTTGGATGAATTTTATGTCGATTATACACCTCTTGGCGACAAGAACTCAATGGTGATGTTCGTTTCTACATCATATCTCTCCATGGTTCAGCCATTCTCCAGATTTGAGGTATAAGGATGCTTTATGTAATTTTCCTTGTACTTCTTCTTCTTCTTGCCACTTAATGAATGAAGGCATCCCGATTGTTGAGCAGTTCCCGGAGGCATAGTCCAAATTGGATGAACTTCGTTATCAACTCTTGTTCTCATCTTTTCATGCTTTCATGTTCTTCCTCTCTTCTGTCATGTGCACTTTAAGTTCTTATGGTTAACATGTCATGTTTCATGTAAGCCTTCATACATCTATAAGTAAAAGATATTGGATCAAGTGGTATAAAAGTAGGTCTCTATTAGATGTGAATTGCATGATTGTATGCTAACTAGAAACAGGCTCCAAATAGGCGAAGGGAAACTTAAGTATTTTGATCCTGAAGGAAGAACATGGCAGATGACGATGCTCATCATGAGGAGAAACATTATATCAAGGCCTTCTATACAATGGGAGATAAGGTTGAAAAGTTGTTTTCGAGACTGTAGAAGATAGTGAAAGTAGAGGAGAATGGCCTAGAAGGAAAAGTTTCAATGCATGGAAATGGTGGAGAAGAACCCCCTCCTCCTTCCAAAAGTGAAGGTTCTTCTTCTTCTCCTCACCATTATCATAGAGGTCCAAGAAATGTATCTAAGAAACCTTTTTTTTAAATTATATGTTAAGTTTGATCTTCCCATGTATAATGGTGAAAGTAATGCATAAAAACTTAACAATTGGATTAGGCAGATCGAAGTCTAATACAAGATTCAGCAGATTGAGGAGGATGAGGCAAAGATCTAGCTAGCTTATGTTCGACTGAATGGAACCACTCTTGTGTGGTGGGAGAGAAAATTGCAAGGCAACAAAAGTTTGGGTAACCTTCTCTCCTCATGGCCAAATTTTTTTTCGGTGTTGAGAAATAAATTTTACCATTTGGGATATAAGAAAAAGGAATTAATGGAATGGAAACACCTATGGCAAGGCAGAGGTAAAAATGTGCAAGACTTCACTTGAGAATTTAGAAAACAAGCATTGAATTTTGGAATTCCATCAGATTCACTAGAGATTGTAACTAAGTATATTGGTTCATTACATAGTTACATAAGACATTCATTATTATTTTTTGAGCCTACTACGATCGATGAGGCCAGTGTGAAGGCCATGCATCTAGAAATAAGGGGGTGCATGAACAAAATGACCACCCAAAAAGAGCCGCAACAACCAAGAGAAGAGGAGCAAAGCCCTCTTGTACACATTGTGAGAAAGAGGGACATGACGAAGAAAATTTCTGGAAACTGCACCCTGATTTGAGACCTAAGAGGAATGACAAAAAGGGGAAACAGAAGACAAATACCACCATGCAGCAAAACCAAGATTCCGAATCAGAGGAATATGAGAATTCCACATCTACGGGATTTGCACGAGGTAGACCAATTGTCTTGGGGTCTGATTCCAGTGATGAAATGAAGCTTGCATCTCCTGGGATCGCAGTAGGTGGACCCATAGACTTGGGTTCTGATTCGGGCAATGGAACAAAAATTTCAATAGACATTATACCAAAGATGAAGAGGAAACCCAATGTGACATGGCTCTAAGAACTTGAGGAGATCAGTTGAAACATCCAAGTAGACAATATTGAGCTAAGGAGACTCCTATAGGAAGAAAAGGTCACTACAACAGCTACAAGCTAAGGATGAGGCCTTGGAAAAATTGCAACATAACCAACCTGATGTAAAAAGAAACTCTTTAATTTCATGTACTTTTCATGATAATGATTTTGCTGCTTTTGAAAAGCATACCATAGGAATCGGGTCCAAACTGCTAAAGAAATGGGATATCAACGGAAGGGCCTCGGCATTAACAACCAGGGCATCGTAAACCCCATCAAAGTAGAGGAATTTCCTCGTCATGCAGGACTTGGATATGTCAGGAGGGAATTTGGGGAAAGCTCCAAAATAGCTAGTGACTAGCAAACGATGGATGATGAGATCAATTCCTCACATTCCAGCAATAATGAAGTTCCATGGACACTTATCAGACGAATATCAAGGGAAAGCTCTCCATGGCAATCTAGAATTTTTGGAGGAGAAAGAATCATTGTAGTTGTTGCAATGAAGTGGGAAGACAACAAGCAATGTGTCAGATAATCCAAGCCCAGAAAGCATCGATAGAGGTGATGAAAAGTAAAAATGTTCAAAAATCAATCCACAAAATTCATGGTGGTCTAATTTATTAAGTAAAATATGGTTTTTTTAGATATAGTATCTTGTTGTGGCCACAATTTGTAAATCATGAGTTGCAAATAAATGTAAAAGTGATGATATGCTTTCCATCGCTTACGAAATCAACAGTGATGTTTGGCCTTTATGTGTAGTTAGGATATTCTTTCTATTATGTAACCCTTGACGAAAGAGTGTTTGCTATAAAATTTTGGAAAGTGTGGGGTGTATTGAGTCATGTATGGTTTTTATATGATTGCAATGGATGTACCATATTTACATGCAGTTGATTGAAAGTGTGGTTTGGAAAGGGCACAAGTAGTGTGTTGGATGTTTTATTGCTTTTGGTGGTCCAAAATATCCTCAATGAGGATTGATCTAGGTGGTTGCAGACACCCTCAGGAGACCAAGAGGGCTTAGAAATGGTCAAAATTCAAAGTGGTCGGATGGCTCTCAAACTAGGTTCTTATTGAAGTACCTGTCACCCTGATTCCAACGGTGTGAACGGATATCCAATCTGATCATGTATGGAGATGTTAGAGAGAATCAAAGTTACATTCAAAGTTAGGTAGTGGGAAAATTTTAAGTGTCCCATAAATTCACCGTCAACCGGCAAGGAACTTAGCTCCTGAAAATGGGAGAAATTGTGGCCTAGTTAAAATTTTCAATGACCCTTATTTTCGTTAAAGTAAAAAATAAACATTATTGTTTTAAAGAAAAAAAAATATAAAAAATAGGATGGCGGGCCACCACCCCTGCCACCCCACCGCTCATTACAAACTATATGTATTAAATTTTGGATGGCAGGTGGCCAAACCCTGCCACCCCCAACCGGAGCCCAACTATATTATCATAAAATTTGTGGTAGGTTGGGTCAGGTTCGCGTGGAGCGGACCCCACCCACCCAAACATTAATACTGACCATATATATTATGAAATTCCATAAGATCTTGGCAGATGGGATTTGAACCCACGTCAGTCAAGAGGGACGGCCCACCCGATGTGACGACCCAATAAAAATTCATGCCAAAAATAATATAACCTCGCTAGTTTGAAACCACATGTGGAGTTGGGGAGGCAAGGGATTCAAACCCTGACCTCCGTCGACCTAATATCCTCTACCACCAACAGATCATGGGCGGAGCTTTGATAGCTCTGCCTACCTTCCAATATCTAAACTCTAAATTCCACAGTGCGTAGAGGTAGAACAGGGAGCAGAGTGGAACCATGTCCAGGGAATATTGAGGGCATCAAAAATATTACCTAGGGTGAAGAACTTGCCAGTGACATTTTTGGACAAATTTTATGTATATTTTACACCTCTCAACGACAGGAACTCAATGGTGATGCCTGTTTCTACATCGAAGCTCTCCATTTTTTGGCCATTTTCCAAATTGGAGGTATAAGTGCGCTTTATGTAATTTTACTTCTACTTCTTCTTCTTCTTGCCACTTAATGAATGAAGGCCTCCCCACTTTTGAGCAGGGCCCAGAGACATAGTCCAAAATGGATGATCTCTGTTATCAACTCTTGTTGTCATATTTTCATCTTTCATGTTCTTCCTCTCTTATTTCATGTTCACTTTAAGTTCTTATGGTTAACATGTCATGTTTCATTTAATCCTTCATACATCTTGTTAGACTCCTATACCAATAGGTGTCATTTTTCATGATTGTCCTGATTGAACTATGGAATATGTTCAAACCTTTTTCTTGAGCAAAGGTGTTCCATATTCTTTGAAAAAACCAAAAAATCAAAAAATTTTAAAAAAAAAAATGTAAAGAGGGTATACCCTAAAAGAAAAATCAAAGGGTAAGAAAAATAAATTGGTCAAGAAAATGAAAGAAATGAACCCCAAGAAAAAAATAGACCAAGGAAAGTGTGCAAATCCAAATGCCACTACTATTTCATTTTTGTAATAAAGCAATTGTGTGCAGCTTGTCAAACTTTTGCCACAATTTATGAAGAGTCAAACTGTTTAAACTCGACTCATTCATGTTTCAATTTCATGTTGTAGAATAGAGAATAAATATCTGACCAAACAGTTTAATCTTGGCAGATAAGTAGATAGGTAGAGTTAATAAAAGGTGCTCAACAGTTTAATCTGAGCCCTTGGATGCAATAAGTGTAGAATTAGATAGATTTTCCATGTAAAAGAAAAAGATTGATAAGGGTTTGCAAGTCCAAATGCACCCTAATAAAGAAGAGAAAATGGTAGGGTCAAGTAGATAGGGTAGGTAGATGGTGTTGCAAAGTTTTATGTGATGAATGATGGTGCTGAATATGTTTAATCTTTTACCTTCATCACAAGTACTGAAGCAGAAAATGCACTGGAAAATTCACAGAAAGCAAAGTCAAAATCATTAACTTCCCACATCACTTTCTCCCTAAGAGTTTTACTAATTTCCCTAAAGTGCTAAGGTATTTGAAGATTAAAGGGGCTCAAGGCATTTCCTTGACTTTTGGAGGGACTGGACCCTCGACCTAATGATCAAAAAGACCTAAGTACTTGAAATTATTTATCATTATAATCATTCCCTTTTAATTTTTTCCTAAGTAAAATTCTATTTTACTTAGGAAAATTATGCAAATTTCCATAATAATCCCTCAAAATTACTTGCTATTCTATGTTTAAGTGTTGAAATTGAGATGATGCAATTTACTTTAGAAATCTCCACTTTCCTAGTTGTGTAAAGTATTTTGAGATTCCCTTGTCCCTTTGTCATATTAACATTTCATTTACCTATTAAATCCCTAGTGAAAAGACCTTATCCTATAGTACATAACTCCTTTTTACATAAATATTCCAAAAACCCTTCTTATTATAAGTTTTGGCCAAACTTATGTAATCCCCTTTGTTAAATAAAAACCCCCAATAAAAACCCTTTGGCTAAAAATACCCCTATAAGTTATTTCCCTACCCCTATGGTTGATAAATAACATTTATTTATTACCATATAATAAGAAATATCGGAAAAGGTTTAAACATAAAGTTTTATATGTTTGAAAGAAAAAATAAATAAAGCCGAAGTTTTAATTTAAACTAAAACTTCGAAAGTCCCCCGAAGCCTTCGTGACCCATCCACGTGGTATCTCATTTCCACCTGACACCCTAACCAAGGTTAAAAAACTCTTAACCCTGCCGCAACCCCAATTTTCATTAGACCACGAGATTAATTAATCACCAGGATTAATTAATAACCATTTTTTCCGCCTATCGAAGGCCTCCCGGGATGATTAATTAAACGCTAATCATTTCAAAGACTCGTCGGGCCCGCACATTAAACCTCCGCCAACTCCACGTCCCCTCCACCGTCAGATCACCCTCCCGAAGATCAACGGCCCAAGATTATTCTGCTGGCCGTCTTGCATCCGGAAGTTAATGCGCAGGGGCACGGTGGTTTTGGAATAGTCCTCCGACCACGTGTCAGTTGATCAATGGAATCGCTTCCCCCGCGCTAAAAACCACCATCTCCCAAAGAGCGGTGCGGGAATTACCGCTTACCGCCTGGTCCTGGTGACGTGTCTTCTCGTACCAAATGACGTCATCCTCAAAAAAATCAAAATCCCCGTTGACTTGTAAATAAAACAAAAAATCGTGTTTTTCTGTCATTTTCACTGCTGAAAATGACTTCGTCCTCCTCTGAAAAATTTGAAAATTCCGCTGTTTGAGATGCCACCTACCAAATTTCAGAACGCCATTTCTACGCCCGTACCCAAGTGTCCATCTGCCATCAACCAGTGTCTGTAAAATTCGAATTTCTTCATTAAACAAGTATTTATTCAAATCCCTGCTGAAACTCTTTGAAAAATCCACTTTCCTGTGTTAAACTTCATGCCAGAGTCTGAAAGAGGGTTAATGTCAGTCTATTTGAGTTCCTGCAATTAAAATCAAAGTTCCTGGAATCAAAATTTGCGCCCGGTCTATGAAGAAAACCCAGAAACTTCCATTTTGAATACACAAGAACCAAAATGGAAGCTCTGGTAGCCCTGAATGTAACCCCATTGAATGCCCCTCACAAAGAGTTAGAATACTTTCCCTTAGTGGATAAAGACTTTCAAATTAAAGACTTGGTTTTCGATGAAAGTCCCCTTCAAAATTATTGTCACTGCAGAGACGATTATTCAAAAGGTCTGGATGTCATTGGGTTGTGGGAATCCAATTTCCCAAGATATCTTATCCCCTCAGTCTATATTTTCCCAGAAATCATCCACTACTGTCACTCCAACTATGATTCAACTCAAAGGGCAGTGTTGTCTTCTGACCAGAGTATCCTTTTCCCCATCACTCCTCAAGCCATCAATGTAATGCTCCATTTTGAACCTAATCAAGATCTTGCTCCTTTGTCCATAGAAGAACTACTTGAAAAGTCTACCCAACTGTCCCCAAAAAAACTAAAATGCATTTTCCAGACTTTTATGTTTCCTGAACATCTACCTAAGGGGTCCCCTCCCTATGGTTTTGCTTATTTTAATAATTTGGGCAGACTCATCCTCAATATGATATCCTTTGTCATGGGTTTCAATACAATTGAATATGTTGATGAAATAACCTTGGTATTGTTGTGTATCTTTACTCCTGGGCAACCTCCTGCAGTAAAATATGATTTTGCATCCTTCATTTCCAATAAAATCCATGACCAGTTCATGAGGCTAGATAATGAGAAAGTGTTTAAATATTCCTCAGTTATTTACCATCTCCTCATCTATTATCAATCAGAGAAGTTCCCTTTTCCTGTTAAAAAGCTTGATGCCAAGCGAAACCCTAGATCAGTTATTTTTTGGTCTGCCATAACTCATTCTTCCTATGATTCTCCCTATTCCTATGCTGAGTTCATCGATCTTTTTGTATATCCTGCAACTACCTTGTTGACAGGAATTCCCCCTCCGAGGCTCAGTAATGAGATTAAGAATATTTTGCAGCTTTCAAGGACATATAAAGTTGGGGACTGGTATTTATATCAAAATCATTCAATCATCACAATATATGGATGTGAATTATATCCATTCAGGTTGCCAAAATATGTGCCTATGAGGCTTTTTGCCTTAGAATATTTCAGTCAAATGAATAATTTTGATATGATTCATTTTTGTACTGTAAAAAAGAAAGCCCAACTCAAGATCAAAAGTCAATTAGGTCCTTTCATATGCAACTCTAGGGAGGTCGAGCGAGAAGCAGAAGATATACTACAAAACCATTTCAAGTTCCAAAGGAGTTTCCATTGGGTTCCTTATGATCCATTTGGTTTTATCTGTGATAAAAGAATGAAGAACAAAACATCCCCATATATTCACCACAGGATTCCTGAAATAGAACAATATGCTAACCAAGATGAATGGGTGGAAGGAACACTAGTGGAGCAAGATAATGAAGAAGACAAAATTATGAAAAATCTTGAGAAAGAGTTTGACCTAGAATCTTTTGGTCAAGTGCAGGTACCTCACATTGGCACCTCTTCAGTAGGAAATCTCCAACAAGGGTTATAGGAAGAGAGTCTATCAATTTCAGTAGAGTCTAATGGTAAAGGGAAAGAGCCTGAAATACAGGTCATTGAAACTTTCGTCATGGAAGAGAAACCTGAAACCTCCAGGGCACCAGATCAGACACAGGTTTCTCCCACTCAAGTAAATCATCCTGAAGTTTCAGAATTGCAAACTCCATCTAATATGGAAACAGGAAAGAAAAGACAGGCTCCAGATCCTACTCCTCCCAAAGAATCCTCAGAGCTACATCAAGCTAAAAAGCAGAAACCCGATCCACTTCCAGATGTGGAAATCATTGATGAGATGTTTGATGATGAAAGAGAAGATAGTCAACTAACTGGCACAGTTAGTGAAACACATACTGGCCACAAAGGAAAAGAATTGCAAAAACAGTTGAGTACTAAAGTATCTTCTTTTAAGCCACCAAAAACAGATGCAGGTGATATCAAGAAAACTTTCATTAATATAAAAGCAAAGAATGATCCATTGAGAATGAAGGTATATGATCAGTATCTAAAAATGGCCCCACACAATCAGGAAAGATTGATGTCAGCATTTGACATTCAACAAGGCAAAATGATGATGAGCCATTTCAAATCCAAAGTACCAAAGCCCATGACAACATCTGATTATATTAGGACCAATTTTGAGGTCCTGGCTAAAGACATTCATCCCCTGGACCAGATAGAGTTGCATAGACAAATTGGGGAAATGATATACTCCACCCTTACTGATAAGGCCATGGCAGCCCTTAGGCTGCGAGATTCTTTAAATAATACCAACACCTAATTGCAAATTGAGAAGGCTTCTTCTCAAGAAAAAGATAACAGAATCAAGTCTCTGGAAGATATAATCATCAGTTTGGGCCACAATCCCAAAGATATCAAAAGCACTGAGGCACTAATTAAAAAGAAAGATGATGATATAGCTGCACTGAGAAAGCAGCTGAAATTGCCAGCCTCAAGGCATCCCCAGACCCAAGAAGTTTTGAAGGAAAATTCACAGGAAAAGATGATGGAGTTGCTCTTAAAAATGACTGAGCAAATGAGTGAAACAGAGAAAGAATTGGAACAGGCATTAAAAGAAAAGCAGGATATCATGCAAACATCTACAACAGGGATCACTACAGGTACCACAATAGCAGATCAACAAATAGAGTCAGCACAGGGAGACACTTCTGGTTTAAGTTCTGATGAATTGGTAAAAAAAATGGAAAGTTTAAAACTTAGAGTCACAGAACTTAAAACCACAAAATTGCAGTTAGAAAATTTGGAGCAAAAATATGATATGTCTAAAAGGACTGTTGCAGATAATACCAGGGAAATTAAAAGATTGGAAAAATTGGTTAAGGCTTTAGAAAAAGATCTTTCGTTAGAAAAGCCTTTGAGAGAAATAAATGAAATTCTTTGGGATAATATAATTGAGTCAATAAAAAGTATTTGGTCCTTTGTTCAAAAAATATTTGAACAAAATGACTTGATCAAAGTAGCTCAGGAAGAAATAGCCAAAACAAGAGATGAATTAAAGGACAGACCTGAGCAAGCCAATCAACTTATACAGTGTCTGAACACCCGGACTAAGAAACAGCTTTTAGAATTAGGAATTGATGACAGGACAGGCACTATTTTAGAAATAAAGAGATTTTTTACCAAAAGAACTCTTATGCAGAATTTGGAAAGGAAGTGCTCAGATATTCTGGAAGAAATCAATGCTTTTAAAGGGAAATTTCAGGTTTTATTAGACAATGGGTTACCCAGTCCTATGCTCGCAGAAGACAAGATAATGGACCTGGAAACCTATGTTACTAAAATAGATATACATGCTCATAACACAACTGTTCTTTCTATCAGTTCGTCACAAGCAACATTGCCAACAGGGAGGAATCTCTACGACAGGTTGAAGAATTTGTTTCATCTGGAGCATGAAATAAAGTATTTGTTCCCTAGTCAGCCCAATTTTTATAGATACACAGAGGCCAATGAGACATTGAGAAAACTTAAAAGAACCATAATAGCAGAAGATCAATGGTGGGAAGACTTATTGGACATTTTATGAAATTTACCTTTAGGTTGAGAATTTTATCTTTTTACTATCATGTAAAGGATAAATAATGAGCACAGATTAAAGAGTATCAGTTGGGCAGTTAAAAGAGTATAAGTAGAAATGAAGAGTATCAGACAAGCAAAAGAATTACTCAAAGGGACAGCATCAAGCCCTATTATAGCACCTGCCTCCAGCACGTCCATAAAATAAGGAAACAGCACACCAGCAATTACTTTTTTTTCTATCTATGAGACAATTTGTCTCATTTTTATTGTAACTTATTCATTAGTCACCCTATATTAGTGGCTAGGTTAGTGTGAGATATTTTCAATCATTTTTTGTATAAATAAACCCTCAAAGAGAGTGTTGAGGGTGGATTCTATGAATCTGCTGTGACATTGATGTTTTTGGAATAAAAAGTGTTTTGGAGAAATTTATTTGTGGCTTACTGGATGACAATTTGAAGCTCAGGACTTTTTGCAGGATTCATGTGTCGGACTGCAGTTCAATAAGTTTTTCTATCCCATGTCTTAAGTTTTATATCTATTTATAATATCATTATGTCCATTTCTGAATAAATTACATAAAGGATTGAATCAAAATTTACTTAATTGTACTCTGATTTCATATGTGATTATTCTTAATGTTTTCTTCTAAATTGGTTATAAGCATGAATTCTTAAATGATCTTGCTTTGCTAATTTAAACATTCTTGATTACTATAATAAAGAATTCTTCATTGCTCTTTGTTTGTAATCATTTCGTTTCTTTCTTTTGAACATGATGAAAGATTCTTAGTTGCCTTTCATCCCTTCAAAATCATCCCATCCACTTTAAATTTTAAGGATTGTTCTCTGTTTGGCTATCTTGCCCCGCAAAGCCATCTTGTTTGTAGAATAGAAATCCAGTAAAGCCATCCTTTGACTCCATAGCCCAATGGACTGAAAATCTTCAACCTTGCCCTTAGTTGGTGGATTCCACCATTTTCAAATAAATTCTTGGATCTATAACTAGCCTAAAACCTTCTAAGAACAAAGATAAATTATAAAGAGAGAGCCCTCTCTGGATGCAGATTGGCTAGATTCTGCATCTGAAGGTTGGTTTGTGGTTACGTCAGGTATACTTTCCTTTTCTTACAACTTCAAGGAAAACCTGAGTGATAACATAGTGGCGACCATACTGGGGAACTGAATCATTTTTTGTTAATATTATTCACTTATAAGCTATAGAAAGAGTCTGAAGATCAGCCAGGTAGCCTTTGAAATGCTTTTGCCCTGCAACTGCATAGTAAATAAATGATGCTTCAGTCTATCTCTGATTTAGCTTATACTTTGAACCTTAGTTTCAAATGTTTAATCAGACTCTCTAGTTCAATAAAATCTTTGAGAAAATTTTAATCATAAATCATTATTTCTTGAAGAATTTGTAGAAGTTGTATTTTCATTTCAATTAAAATTAAAAAATCCAAAAACATATATCATCTAGGAAAATTGGCTTCAGAAAGGATTCGTCATACTAGATCAAATCCTGACCCCAATCCACCACGAATATTTGAAAATCCGAATCTGATTCCTAGGATTCTTAGAAGACAAGGAAGTCAAAAAAGTTCTGAAAGAGGAAGTCAAGAGAGTTCTGGTAGTTCCAGACCCATTTCTAGATCACAATCTTGTCCCATGAAAATTATATATTTTCACGAAATTCCTTTTGACGAACGATTTGAAACATCCTTGTTTGTAAATTTTTCTGAAACCGAATTATCAAGATTAGTTCCAGATCCATTGTTTTTTGAAGATTTGCAATTCAGATTTGTTTCATATCACCTTGACAGACATTTACAAAAGTCCATTTCATCTGAACAGACCTTTGAAGAAGGTTCAAACGTTTCTGTGATTACTGAAGCTTCCCCAAGTTCAGTTACATTCCCTCAATCTTTTCAAACACCAATCACCCCTTCTACTCCTCCACCCATACCACCACCTATTATTCCATTACCCCTTCCAATGGCCAATAGATATGCTCCTTTACAGTTACCAGCCAACCCCGCTGCCTTGCCTCAAGATTATCAAAGTAAGATCACACCTTTTGATGGATCAGGTACTTACACAGCTCAACAACATACCAAAAGGATGACTGATTACTTTGAATTTTATGAAATTGATACTGATGATGTCCGAATGAGAATTTTTGTTCAGAGTCTTACTGGGAAAGTTAGGACATGGTTTAGGGCCCTTACCCCAAACAGTATTGCCGATTTAGTAGCTTTGTATAGGGCATTTTTGAATAGATGGGAGAAGAAGAAAGACCCTCTTCAGATCTTATCAGAATTTGAAAAATTGAGGAGAAGAAGATTACATCATAAGATTCAATGAAGCCTACAACGCTGTTCCTAAAAACCTTAGACCCCCTCCTGACTCAGTATTGGTCAAATTCCCAGATGGTTTTGACTCTGGCATAGCTTATTCACTCAGGGAAAGAGCCCCCCAAACCCTAGAAGAAATGCAGAGCATAGTAGTTAGTGTGGAAGCAAATATTATAGAAAAACGAGCCAGAGCTAGGGCCGAAAGAAGAATGCCTCCGAATGAAGAACCTTCAAATTTTGAAAGAAAGCTGGAAGCAATCATTAAAGGTATGGAAATATTAGGAGACAGAGTGGAGACAATCGAAAGAAAATATACTGGTGATAATGTTGTAAGAAACCCAAACTTTAGAAGAAATCAGAACCAAAATATTGGAAAGAATGTCCCTGACCAAAACATCAGGCCACCTTTCCAAGAAAATTTTGTTGAAGGCTCAACTTCTGAAGAACCTACTGAGGATGTTGAAATAGATAATGTGACTGAAAAACAAAATGAACCAGAATTTTTCTTATCTCAGGATGATAAGGAGAATCACATCCTTGAAACATTCCAAACTCATTCAGGAGAAACTTTTGATTTTAAGGAAGGCTATGACACAACAATTTATGAGGTTCATAAATAGTACAATTTGAGAAGCAGACGGATTGATGTGCCAGAGAATAGAAAATAGAAAACTGTAAAACAAAATGTCAAAGGTAAAATCTCTCCTGTACAAAACATTCCTCCTGTACAAATTCTGTCTAGGACAAATCCTAACCCTTCAAATCCAATAATTGAAGACGTGTCTGACAACCAACCAAATAATAAACAACAATATAATAATTTTCCTCCGGTAGGAAATATAGAAGAAACAGTATAAATTAGTTCAGAAACACCTTCAAATCAAAATTTCACTCATGAAAAAGAGAAAAATGTTGAAGACCCAAAAAATAGAGAAAACCCAACTGTGCAAAACACTAAAGCTCAAACAGAAAAACCTTTCAATTTAGAGGCTGAAATAGGCAAACTAAAGATAGTTGTTCCTTTATCAGAATTGGCTAAACATGATGTCTATAGAAGTCAAATCAGCAAATCCCTAAACATTAACATTACTGGAATGGATGATTCAGTAAATATTCTTGATGATCAACCTAAACTACTTTTTGGCCCTGAGGTAAATGGCAAACCAGAAAACAGAGGAACTCCTCCATTTTATGTGACCCTGAACGTTCATGACAAAATACTCCACAATGCTATGCTGGATTCTGGAGCATCCCACAATTTGATGCCAAAAGCTGTGATGGAAAGATTAAATTTAGACATTACCAGACCATATAAAGATTTATTTTCTTTTGATTCTAGTCAGGCAAAATGTCTAGGTTTGATTAAAGATTTGTGTGTTACTTTGGTGCAATACCCTGCGAAATCCATTTTGATGGACATAGTAGTGGCTGATATTCCTCCTAAATATGGTATGTTGCTTTCCAGATCCCAGGGTGCTAAACTTGGAGGATCCATTCAACTAGACATGTCATATGCCACTATTTCAGTATTTGGTCAACCTAAAAGATTATATAGAGAAACCTTGATGAAGTACTTAGTTAGTAGTCATGAGAAGCCTGAAAACTTCCTTGTCTATTCAATACATTCTGATATGGATTCCTTCATCCTTTATAATGCTGAAAAGGACCTTCCAAATGAACTAGAAGCACCTGAAAAGGAAGCTACAAACAAAAATACTGTTAAGATTGAAGAGATTTTTGAAAACCAAGAAACACCAGACAACCAAGAAATACCAGAAAAAACTAAACAACTAGCTCCTGTTAAGAAACATGTTAAAACAGTTGATGAAGATTATGGACATGAAATTCTGTGGCATTTAGAATTTGATGGCTCAGTAAACAAGTTAGCAGCAGGGGCTGGAATTTGGTTACATAATGTTGAAAATGATCATGCGGAAGGTCATTCTTATAGATTGAATTTTAAATGCACTAACAACATGGCTGAGTATGAAGCCCTTTTACTAGGGCTTAAACATGTCAAAAATTTAGGAGCAATTAGGGTGTCAATCATAGGAGACTCTGAATTAATTATCCAACATATTAATGGTGAATGTTCAACCAAAGATCCCAGATTGAAACAATATAGAGAAACGGTTGTGGAAATTCTCAACACCTTTCTACAAGCTCAACTTGCCAAGATTCCAAGGAAGAAAAATTTTTATGCTCACAGTCTTGCAATGTTCGCTAGCACATGTAAGTTGCCTTTTGGACCTAATCATCAGTGCACAGCTGAGATTAGACATAGACCTGCTATACCAGACAATCTAATGAATTGGCAAGTATTTGTAAATAACAATCAAATCAATAGTTTTTTAACATTAGAAAATGAGTTTTCTAACAGTAATATAGATGAGGACATAACAATTAGTGAATCTGATCAAGAAAAAAAACAAAAAATAGATATTTCGAGAGAGATTGCAATTCATATGCTTCACCCAACCACATTCACAGAAAAATATGTGCAGGATGTGATACAAATGGAATTCGATGAGATCATAGAAGATGAAACTGAAATCATTAATCTGAAAGACAATCATTTGCCCAAAGGGTTAACTCCTTTGGAATATATTTTTGATTCAAATGACATTCCATTTAGACCTAAAATGGAACCTGTTAAGGCTGATATCGAAGAGTGTAACTTAGGAACCCAGAAAATCCCAAAATGGTTAAACTATCTAAATCTCTGCCAGAAGATCAAAAGGTTAAATATGTTGAACTTTTAAAAAAATTCCAGGATGTTTTTGCCTGGAGTTATGAAGATCTTAAATCATATGATACATCAATTATTCAGCATACAATACCTTTGAAACCAGATCAAAAACCTTTTAAACAAAAACTTAGAAGGATCAATCCTGTTTTACTACCTTCAATTGAAAAAGAAATTAAAAGGATGTTTGAAGCAGGGATTATAGCTCCTATTAGGTTCTCTGAATGGGTTTCTAATCTAGTACCAACAAGAAAGAAAACCAAAGAAATTAGACTGTGTCAATTTGAGAAATTTGAATAAAGTTTCTTTAAAAGATAACTATCCTTTGCCTAAAATGGACCATATTCTACAAAGGGTAGTAGGATCTTCTAGGATATCTCTACTGGATGGATTTTCAGGGTATAACCAGATTCTGGTTCATCCTGATGATCAAGATAAAACATCATTTACAACACCATGGGGTACCTTTAAATATGTCAAGATGCCATTTGGACTAAAAAATGCAGGAGCTACATTTCAGAGAGCAATGGATATTGCTTTTGCTAAAGAAATACATGATTTTCTGGTAATTTATTTAGATGATTTAACAGTATTTTCCAAAACAGATCAGCAACATTTAGATCATCTAAGGCAAGTGTTTATAAAGTGCAGAAAATATGGTATTTCTTTAAATCCTAAAAAGTCATTGTTTGGTTTGGAAGAAGGAAAGCTCCTAGGTCACATTATTTCTAAAGATGGCATTAGAATTGACCCTCAAAGAATACAAGAAATTTTGCAAATACCTCATCCCAGAAATATTAAAGAACTTCAAGCTTTCATAGGAAAGATTAATTTCTTGAGAAGGTTTATTTCCAGTTTAGCTGAATTACTTAGATTGCTAACTAGCATGCTTAAAAAATATTCAAGCATTGACTGGACTGTAGAAGCCAAGCAATCATTTGAGGAAATTAAACTGGCTTTAACTAGAACACCAGTTCTTACCAGTCCAAAGTTTGACAGAGATTTCATTATTTTTTCATTTGCTTCTGAACATACAATTGCAGTTGTTTTACTACAAAAAGATGATCAGGGATGTGAAAAACCAATTTCCTTTTTTAGTAAAGCACTTAGAGATGCATCTTTGAAATACAATATCATGGAGAAACAGGCTTTTGCATTGGTAAAAGCAATTAAAGATTTCAGAGTTTACATATTATATTCTCATGTGATAGCTTATGTGCCTAATGTTGTAGTTAAAGACATCTTGACTCAAGATGGTATTGAAGGTAAAAGAGGTAAATGGATAGCTACCATTTTGGAATATGATATTGAAATTAAACCAACAAAACTCATAAAAGGTCAAGGTTTGGCTCAACTCATGACTGAAACTAATTGCCAAGCCTTAGACATTAACGAACTGGATGATGAACAGGAGATGGCGACTCCATAGATCAGTCAAGCTTTCTTAGATTCACCCTGGTACACTGATATCATTCATGTTTTATTAAACCTGCAAGCTCCTCCAGGGTTGTCCAAAACGAAATAAAGATTTTTGAAAATTACATCTTTAAAATATTGTATTTTAGATGGCACTCTATTTTGGAAAAATCATGAAGGAATCTTATTAAATTGTCTATTGAAAGATGAAGCTGACAAAGTTCTAAATGAATTTCATGCAGGGGATTGTGGTGGACACCTCTACTGGAAGTCAACTGCAGATAAAATCTTAAGGGCTGGTTTTTACTGGCCAACCTTGTTTTCAGATGTTAAGAAATTTATAACAACTTGTCATAAGTGTCAGATCTTTGAGGGTAAAATAAAGTTGTTACCTTTACCATTAAGACCAATTTCCACAGAAATACCCTTTCAACAATGGGGATTAGATTTTATTGGAGAAATTCATCCCTCTTCTTCTGGACAACAAAGATGGATTCTTACTGCCACAGATTACTTTACTAAATGGATTGAAGCTATCCCATGCAGACAAGCCAATGATTCTGTAATTATAGGGTTTTTAGAAACCAACATACTTTCCAGATTTGGCTGTCCAGAGAAAATTATAACAGATAATGCTGCTGCATTTAAGTCAAAGAAAATGATTAGTTTCTGCAATAAATATCATATTACTTTAGGCCATTCAACAGCCTATTACCCTCAGGGTAATGGACTGGCAGAATCTTCCAATAAAAGTCTTATTAATATCATTAAAAATTTATTGGAAGAAAATAAAAAGAATTGGCATAAGAAACTTATCAATGCATTGTGGGCAGACTGACTTACAACTAAGAAATCAATTGGGACCAGTCCATATGAATTAGTTTATGGCATTGAGACAAGATTCCCATCATCTTTAGGAATTCCTGTTATGAAATTACTTCAGGAGGCTCAAGTGGAACCAAATGACATTCAGAGAAGAATTAACCAAACAATTCACTTGCAGCAAACCAGAGAAGAAGTGTATCAACGATCCCAAGTCTTGCAGGAAAAGTTAAAGAAAATGTTTGACAAAAGAACTAAAGCATAAGATTTTCAACTAGGAGATAAAGTCCTAAGATGGGATTCCAGAAGAGAAGAAAAAGGGAAACATGGGAAATTTGATTTCTTATGGAAAGGGCCTTACATCATTCATGCCTTACAGGGGAACAACACATACTTTTTGAAGGATTTGGACAATTCAGAAGCTGAGGAAGGACCAGTCAATGGTCGAATGCTGAAGCACTATTTTGATCCTATTTACTAGGATATTCTGATTTTTTCTAACTTGTACATAATATATCCTTTTCTAATGCAGTTTTGATTGGATGGTGACTTCTTGGAGTTGAAGCCCGAAGTGAAGGCCCTAAGCTTCAAAAGTTTCACTATCATATGTACAATAAAACTACCAGAAGAAGGAGTTTACATAGTTCAGTTTGAAGACATGTTGAGGCATCTGACCTGCTGTTCTTGACTTTCCACAAGGAAAAGCCATCCCCAAGTGGAGCAAGTGTTAGTCTCCTATACCAATAGGTGTCATTTTTCATGATTGTCTTGATTGAACTATGGAATATGTTCAAACCTTTTTCTTGAGCAAAGGTGTTCCATATTCTTGAAAAACCAAAAAATCAAAAAATTTAAAAAATGTAAAGAGGGTATACCCTAAAAGAAAATTCAAAGGGTAAGAAAAATAAATTGGTCAAGAAAATGAAAGAAATGAACCCCAAGCAAAAAATAGACCAAGGAAAGTGTGCAAATCCAAATGCCACTACTATTTCATTTTTTGAAATAAAGTAATTGTGTGCAGATTGTCAAACTTTTGCCACAATTTATGAAGAGTCAAATTGTTTAAACTTGACTCATTCATGTTTCAATTTCATGTTATAGAATAGAGAATAAATATCTAGCCAAACAGTTTAATCTTGGCAGATAAGTAGATGGGTAGAGTTAATAAAAGGTGCTCAAGAGTTTAATCTAAGCCCTTGGATGTAATAAGGATAGAATTAGATAGATTTTCCATGTAAAAAGAAAAAAAGATTGATAAGGGTTTGCAAGTCCAAATGCACCCTAATAAAAAAGAAAAAATGGTAGTGTCAAGTAGATAGGGTAGGTAGATGGTGTTGCAAAGTTTTATGTGATGAATGATGGTGCTGAGTATGTTTAATCTTTTACCTTCATCACAAGTACTGAAGCAGAAAATGCACTGGAAAATTCATAGAAAGCAAAGTCAAAATCATTAACTTCCCACATCACTTTCTCCCTAAGAGTTTTACTAATTTCCCTAAAGTGCTAAGGTATTTGAAGATTAAAGGGGCTCAAGGCATTTCCTTGACTTTTGGAGGGACCGGACCCTCGGCCTAATGATCAAAAAGACCTAAGTACTTGAAATTATTTATCATTATAATCATTCCCTTTTAATTTTTTCCAAAGTAAAATTCTATTTTACTTAGGAAAATCATGCAAATTTCCATAATAATCCCTCAAAATTACTTTTTATTCTATGTTTAAGTGTTGAAATTGAGATGATGCAATTTACTTCAAAAATCTCCACTTTCCTAGTTGTGTAAAGTATTTTGAGTTTCCCTTGTCCCTTTGTCATATTAACATCTGATTTACCTATTAAATCCCTAGTGAAAAGACCTTATCCTATAGTACATAACTCCTTTTTACATAAATATTCCAAAAACCCTTCTTATTATAAGTTTTGGCCAAACTTATGTAATTCCCTTTGTTAAATAAAAACCCCCAATAAAAACCCTTTGGCTAAAAATACCCCTATAAGTTATTTCCCTACCCCTATGGTTGATAAATAACATTTATTTATTACCATATAATAAGAAATATCGGAAAAGGTTTAAACATAAAGTTTTATATGTTTGAAAGAAAAGATAAATAAAGCCGAAGTTTTAATTTAAACTAAAACTTCGAAAGTCCCCCGAAGCCTTCGTGACCCATCCACGTGGTATCTCATTTCCACCTGACACCCTAACTAAGGTTAAAAAACTCTTAACCCTGCCGCAACCCCAATTTTCATTAGACCACGGGATTAATTAATCACCAGGATTAATTAATAACCATTTTTTCCGCCTATCGAAAGCCTCCCGGGATGATTAATTAAACGTTAATCATTTCAAAGACCCATCGAGCCTGCACATTAAACCTCCGCCAACTCCACGTCCCCTCCACCGTCAGATCACCCTCTCGAAGATCAACGGCCCAGGATTATTCCGCTGGCCGTCTTGCGTCCGGAAGTTAACGCGCGGGGGCATGATGGTTTTGGAATAGTCCTCCGACCACGTGTCAGTTGATCGATGGAATCGTTGCCCCCACGCTAAAAACCACCATCTCCCAAAGAGCGGTGCGGGAATTACCGCTTACCTCTTGGTCCTGGTGACGTGTCTTCTCGTATCAGATGACGTCATCCTCAAAAAAATCAAAATCCCCGTTGACTTGTACATAAAACAAAAAATCGTGTTTTTTTGTCATTTTCATTGTTGAAAACGACTTCGTCCTCCTCTAAAAAATTTAAAAATTCCGTTGTTTGAGACGTCTCCTACCAAATTGCAGAACACCATTGCTACGCCCATACCCAAGTGTCCATCTGCCATCAACCAGTGTCTGTAAAATTCGAATTTCTCCATTAAACAGGTATTTATTCAAATCCCTGCTGAAACTCTTTGAAAAATCCACTTTCCTGTGTTAAACTTGATGCCAGAGTCTGAAAAAGGGTTAATGTCAGTCTATTTGAGTTCCTGCAAGTAAAATCAAAGTTCCTGGAATCAAAATTTGCACCTAGTCTGTGAAGAAAACCCAGAAACTTCCATTTTGAATACACAAGAACCAAAATGGAAGCTCGGTAGCCCTGAATGTAACCCCATTGAATGCCCCTCACAGAGAGTTAGAATACTTGCTCTTAGTGGATAAAGACTTTCAAATTAAAGACTTGGTTTTTGATGAAAGTCCCCTTCGAAATTATTGTCGCTGCAGAGACGATTATTCGAAAGGTCTGGATGTCATTAGGTTGTGGGAATCCAATTTCCCAAGATATCTTATCCCCTCAGTCTATATTTTCCCAGAAATCATCCACTACTGTCACTCCAACTATGATTCAACTCAAAGGGCAGTGTTGTCTCCTAACCAGAGTATCCTTTTCCCCATCACTCCTCAAGCCATCAATGCAATGCTCCATTTTGAACCTGATCAAGATCTTGCTCCTTTTTCCATGGAAGAACTACTTGAAAAGTCTACCCAACTGTCCCCAGAAAAACTAAAATGCATTTGCCAGACTTTTATGTTGCCTGAACATCAACCTAAGGGGTCCCCTCCCTATGGTTTTGCTTATTTTAATAAGTTGGGCAGACTCATCCTCAATATGATATCCTTTGTCATGGGTTTCAATACAAGTGAATATATTGATGAAATAACCTTGGTATTGCTGTCTATCTTTACTCCTGGGCAACCTCCTGCAGTAAAATATGATTTTGCATCCTTCATTTCCAATAAAATCCATGACCAGTTCATGAGGCTAGATAATGAGAAAGTGTTTAAATATTCCTCAGTTATTTACCATCTCCTCATCTATTATCAATCAAAGAAGTTCCCTTTTCCTGTTAAAAAGCTTGATGCCAAGGAAAACCCTAGATCAGTTATTTTTTGGTCTGCCATAACTCATTCTTCCTATGATTCTCCCTATTCCTATGCTGAGTTCATCGATCTTTTTGTATATCCTGCAACTACCTTGTTGACAAGAATTCCCCCTCCGAGGCTCAGTAATGAGATTAAGAAGATTTTGCAGCTTTCAAGGACATATAAAGTTGGGGACTGGTATTTATATAAAAATCATTCAATCATCAGAATATATGGATGTGAATTATATCCATTCAGGTTGCCAAAATATGTGCCTATGAGGCTTTTTGCCTTAGAATATTTCAGGCAAATGAATAATTTTGATATGATTCATTTTTGTAGTGTAAAAAGGAAAGCCCAACTCAGGATCAAAAGTCAATTAGGTCCTTTCATATGCAACTCTAGGGAGGCCGAGCGAGAAGCAGAAGATATACTACAAAACCATTTCAAGTTCCAAAGGAGTTTCCGTTGGGTTCCTTATGATCTATTTGGTTTTATCTGTGATAAAAGAATGAAGAAAAAATCATCCCCATATATTCACCACAGGATTCCTGAAATAGAACAATATGCTAACCAATATGAATGGGTGGAAGGAACACTAGTGGAGCAAGATAATGAAGAAGGCAATAGAAAAAAAATTATGAAAAATCTTGAGAAAGAGTTTGACCTAGAATCTTTTGGTCAAGTGCATGTACCTCACATTAGCACCTCTTCAGCAGGAAATCTCCAATAAGGGTTACAGGAAGAGAGTCTATCAATTGCAGTAGAGTCTAAAGGTAAAGGGAAAGAGCCTGAAATACAGGTCATTGAAACTTTCGTCATGGCAGAGAAACCTCAAACTTCCAGGGCACCAGATCAGACACAGGTTTCTCCTACTAAAGTAAATCATCCTAAAGTTTCAGAATTGCAAACTCCATCTAATATGGAAATAGGCAAGAAAATACAGGCTCCAGATCCTACTCCTCCCAAAGAATGGTCAAAGCTACATCAAGCTAAAAAGCAGAAACCCGATCCACTTCCAGATGTGGAAATCATTGATGAGATGTTTGATGATGAAAGAGAATATAGTCAACTAACTGGCACAGTTAGTGAAACACATACATGCCACAAAAGAAAAGAATTGCAAAAGCAGTTGAGTACTGAAGTATCTTCTTTTAAGTCACCAAAAACAGATGCAGGTGATATCAAGAAAACTTTCATTAATATAAAAGCAAAGAATGATCCATTGAGAATGAAGGTATATGATCAGTATCTAAAAATGGCCCCACACAATCAGGAAAGATTGATGTCATCATTTTACATTCAACAAGGCAAAATGATGATGAGCCATTTCAAATCCAAAGTACCAAATCCCATGACAGCATCTGATTATATTAGGACCAATTTTGAGGTCCTGGCTAAAGACATTCATCCCCTGGACCAGATAGAGTTGCATAGACAAACTGGGGAAATGATATACTCCACCCTTACTGATAAGGACATGGCAGCCCTTAGGCTGCGAGATTCTTTAAATAATACCAACACCCAATTGCAAATTGAGAATGCTTCTTCTCAGGCAAAAGATAACAGAATCAAGTCTCTGGAAGATATAATCATCAGTTTGGGCCACAATCCCAAAGATATCAAAAGCACTGAGGCAATAATTAAAAAGAAAGATGATGATATAGCTGCACTGAGAAAGCAGCTGAAATTGCCAGCCTCAAGGCATGCCCAGACCCAAGAAGTTTTGAAGGAAAATTTACAGGAAGAGATGATGGAGTTTCTCTTAAAAATGACTGAGCAACTGAGTGAAACAGAGAAAGAATTGGAACAGGCATTAAAATAAAAGCAGGATATCATGCAAACATCTACAACAGGGATCACTACAGGTACCACAACAGCAGATCAACAAACAGATTCAGCACAGGGAGACACTTCTGGTTTAAGTTCTAATGAATTGATAAAAAAAATGGAAAGTTTAAAACTTAGAGTCACAGAACTTAAAACCACAAAATTGCAGTTAGAAAATTTGGAGCAGAAATATGATATGTCTAAAAGGACTGTTGCAGATAATTCCAGGGAAATTAAAAGATTGGAAAAATTGGTTAAGGCTTTAGAAAAAGATCTTTCGTTAGAAAAGCCTTTGAGAGAAATAAATGAAATTCTTTGGGATAATATAATTGAGTCAATAAAAAGTATTTGGTCCTTTTTTCAAACAATCTTTGAACAAAATGACTTGATCAAAGTAGCTCAGGAAGAAATAGCCAAAACAAGAGATGAATTAAAGGGCAGACCTGAGCAAGCCAATCAACTTATACAGTTTCTGCACACCCGGACTAAGCAACAGCTTTCAGAATTAGGAATTGATGACAGGACAGGCACTATTTTAGAAACAAAGAGAGTTTTTACCAAAAGAACTCTTATGCAGAATTTGGAAAGGAAGTGCTCAGATATTCTGGAAGAAATCAATGCTTTTAAAGGGAAATTTCAGGTTTTATTAGACAATGGGTTACCCAGTCCTATGCTCGCAGAAGACAAGATAATGGACCTGGAAACCTATGTTACTAAAATAGATATATATGCTCATAACACAACTGTTCTTTCTATCAGTTCGTCACAAGAAACATTGCCAACAGGGAGGAATCTCTACGACAGGTTGAAGAATTTGTTTCATCTGGAGCATGAAATAAAGTATTTGTTCCCTATTCAGCCCACTTTTTACAGATACACAGAGGCCGATGAGACATTGAGAAAACTTAAAAGAACCATAATAGCAGAAGATCAATGGTGGGAAGACTTATTGGACATTTTATGAAATTTACCTTCAGGTTGAGAATTTTATCTTTTTACTATCATGTAAAGGATAAATAATGAGCACAGATTAAAGAGTATTAGTTGGGAAGTTGAAAGAGTATAAGTAGAAACGAAGAGTATCAGACAAGCAAAAGAATTACTCAAAGGGACAGCATCAAGCCCTATTATAGCACCTGCCTCCAGCACATCCACAAAGGAAGGAAACAGCACATCAGCAGTTACTTGTTATTATGTCTACGAGACCATTTGTCTCATTTTTATTTGTAAATTACTCATTAGTCACCCTAGATTATTGGCTAGGTTAGTGTGAGATATTTTCAATCATTTTTTGTATAAATAAACCCTCAAAGAGAGTGTTGAGGGTGGATTCTAATACTTGGCTGTGACATTGATATTTTTGAGTAAAAAGTGTTTTGGAGAAATTTATTTGTGGCTTACTGGATGACAATTTGAAGCTCGGGACTTTTTGCAGGATTCATGTGTCGGACTGCAGTTCAATAAGTTTTTCTATCCTATGTTTTAAGTTTTATATCTGTTTACAATATCATTATGTCCATTTCTGAATAATTTACATAAAGGATTGAATCAGAATTTACTTAATTGTACTCTGATTTCAGATGTGATTATTCTTAATGTTTTCTTCTAAATTGGTTATAAGCACGAATTCTTAAATGCTCTTGCTTTGCTAATTTAAACATTCTTGATTACTATAATAAAGAATTCTTCATTGCTCTTTGTTTGTAATCATTTCATTTCTTTCTTTTGAACATGGTGAAATATTCTTAGCTGCCTTTCATCCCTTCAAAATCATCCCATCCACTTTAAATTTTAAGGATTGTTCTCTGTTTGGCTATCTTGCCCTGCAAAGCCATCTTGTGTGTAGAATAGAAATCCAGTAAAGCCAACCTTTGACTCCATAGCCCAATGGACTGAAAATCTTCAACCTTGCCCTTAGTTGGCGGATTCCACCATTTTCAAACAAATTCTTGGATCTATAACTAGCATAAAACCTTCTAAGAACAAAGATAAATTATAAAGAGAGAGCCCTCTCTGGATGCATATTGGCTAGATTCTGCATCTGAAGGTTGGTTTGTGGTTACCTCGGGTATACTTTCCTTTTCTTACAACTTCAAGGAAAACCTGAGTGATAACACATCTACAAGTAACAGGTCTTAGATAAATGATGTTATGATATGTAACCCCACTTGGTTGGATGGTTGATGTAAGTTTGAGTCCATGGTGATAGGAAATTTCATATTCAATTGAGTCATAAATTCATGTACTACATTGAAAATATTTCAGAAGATTCAACATGTGCTTAGGGGGAGCATGGTCAGTATATATTGTAGATCAGATCTATATTTCTCATGTCTCTACAAATAGAGAAGCCTTCATTTAGCATTGGTCAGGCCTTTTCCCTTGATTTCAAAGGGGGGGAGTAACCTGGTTTTCGAGTTGCAAATATTGATGTGCCTTACATGGATCTACAGGTTGTGGTGGTTAAATGCCAAAGTGGTTTCCATCAAGTCCGAAGGGGGAGATTTTTGGAATTATGATGTATATGTTATCGTTGATGCAAACCTACTTGATGAGTTATACATTGATGGAATCTTACTTGATGTAGGATGAATTATCAGGCTAGTCCAGATGTGACAAAGAGAGAAATAACATTTAGAGATAGATGAATGATGAAGGTAAATTTTGAGGAAGTATATGCAGGTTCTGTGAAGCAAAGTCATGTACACACATAGGTATGATGAATATAAGTTTCATATACATAGGTTTTGTGAAGCAAAGTCAAGTACACATGGAGGTATGATGAAGAGAAGTAGTGTATATGCAGGTTCGGTGAAGCAAAGTCGTGTACACACACATGTATGAAGAAGAAAATGTGCGTACATTTTATGCACTATGGTTTACAAAATACCAAGGGTCTTTACCATGGTACTATCCCATATTAATGAGCATTTCAACAAATATTTGATCCCATCAAAGAATACCATTGACATTAGTGTGGTTTTGACACATGGTATTGGCTAAATTCTAAGCTATATAAGGAGATGAAGATCCAAGTGTTTGAGTGTGCACATGTGAGAGTGATTGATGATTAATTCGATCTAAAGTATTATTTCATGATATGGGATTGATAAGTGGTTAATATGAAATAATTATGCACCCAGTAATACAATAATGGATCATGATAATTAGATCGAAAATGACTATGTATTGTACGATCTACTTATGGGTTGATTAGATCTATGGTATGACGCATGTTTACTACTGTGTATTTTGTGATCTGAGTATGTATTTATTTTTGAAGTGCAACACAACTATGAGTTGGTAATTGTAGATATGTACACGAGTTTATCTCTGATAAGGCGTTTACATACGCGGATGCTCTTCTAAGTAGTATCGTATCGATTCTATCATATGGGAAGACATGTAAGCAAGTTTTATTCCTGAAAAGCGCATATGCACACAGAATTATTTTATGATAAGCGCATATGAAAGCTAGGGTTTATGCTGAAGAATATTTATGATCAATCTAATCAATCTTGATATGTTTATGTTGTCTATCAATGAAGTCTTCATGTTGATCTAGGTTTGATAGTGATGTCTTGAGTATTGATGATGCTACTAGATATATTTGATTGAAGATCAGTGATTGGTTGTTTGATTCAATGATTCTGTGATTGGTTGAATTATTTGGTACAATGATCAGTTTCATTTTTGATATATGATATTGAGCTTAAATGATGGTAGTGGGTCCAGTCTGAAAATTTGATGAAACATGACCTACAGGATGTAATGTGTTGAAGCAGGTGGATTCTGTGTGAAAATTTATGAAACATGGTCCAGGATGGTGCTGATGGTTGGAGCCTTCAGTGAGGAAGTCAAAGCTTCCTGCCAGTAGTAGTTGGTGACCAGATCATGGGGTTATAGCTCCTTTCCAGTGGGTGTTGGTAAACGGGATTAGCGGGTTGGAGCTTGCTTCTAGTGGGTGCTAGAGAACGATTGAAGGTTGTAGACTTCTCCAAGTGGGTGCCTATGTGCTACTATGCATTTTTACAAGTACAATATTGTAAGAATTTTTCATTATAATAAAATTAAAGACATAGATGATAGCAACAGTGGTTTTCTCCCACATTGGGTTTGCACCTTAAATACTATTCTTCATGTGTGTTTCTTATGTGTGATGATTTATTATGTTCTTACTTCACATGATTATTGCTTATCAAATGTATAATGAATCACTAATGCACTGTTTTAAGTTAAACATACAAGGAATTAACTGAAATATAAGTTCACTAAATATATGCTAGTTGTCTGCATAACAGTCGTATGCATCCATAGGTTTACTTCAGTAAAGTTGCACACATAAATAAGAGTAAGAAAAGAAAAATTTAAGTGAGTTTTAAAATACTAATTCACCCCCCACCCTCTCAGTATTTTTCACAACATTCTGTTGGTCTATATGCCATCTTTATTTTTCCATGTTTCCATATGAGTAGTTAGAATATTATATAGAGGAGAGAGCTTCCAATTACCTTTCGCATAAGGGGATTTGAAAATGATTCTAATTCATGTGACTATGCATGTAAAGCCACTATTATTTTTTTAATATTGGATGTTGAACTGTCGACTGTTCACTTAGTATTCATTACTGTAGGTTAGTGCATTAGTCAATAACAAATCCAATGAAAAATTAAAATGTAGCACAATTTTTATTATTTTTATTATTGAAATATTGCATTTATATTTTTTAATATTTTAAAATTTGGGAAATGTTATATATTTAATTTTCTTTTTAATTGAGTTAAGTTTTTTGTACAAAGTGTGGAAATGTAAAAGGAACCATTCATTATGTTTCTTTCGTACTCCGCACAATGAAAGCTTATTCCTCACCTTCACATTTCATGCAATGAAAACATAACATTAATACATGGAATTCCATTGTAAGCTAAATTACTATGTTTACAACAACACTGCAAAATAATCATTGAAATAAAATTCATTCACAACAAATGAATTGTTTTTTTAATTTGAAAGGTCAAGGGCTTTTAGTGTTACAAATAATGAATGTGTGGAAAAATATTATGTGTGAGAGAACCTTTACGCTATGCTTTTCGCATCTCTGCAGACATTTTCCCATCACATCTCACTCTTCATTTTGTTTATATGTAAATGGAATTTCAAACCTAAATACATTTATTGGTAGACATTTTTGATTCCATAGACTTGTAGCATTGATCTATATGCCATATTTATTTTTCCATGTTTTTATATGAGTAGTTAGAATAGAATATAGAGAAACTAACCTCCAATTACCTTCTCCGCAAGTGGAATTGAAAATGATTATAATATATGTGGCTATGTAGCACAAACCATAATTAAAGATTTAATACTAGTTGTTGAATTGTTTGCAACACACTCAACATCCATCACATTTGACTTCCGCATTAGTCAATAAAAAATGCAATGAAAACATCTAATGTAGAGAAATTTTTATTATTTTGATTATCTAAATCTTGTAGTTATATGTTTTAATCTTTTAAAAGTCAGGTAATGTTAAATATTTAAATCCTTTGTTTTAAATTAAGTTAATTTCGTTGTACGGAGTGGGAAAATGCAAATGAAGCATTCATCGTGTTTGTTCTATACTTCACACAACAAAAGTTTCTTCCTCACCTCCACATTCCACATAATGAAAATGTAACACTATTTATTGTTATATACATCACACTATAATATAGTATAAAGTACTATGCTTGTTTATTTGTTTATTTGTTTTTTGTTTGTTTTTTTTTTGAAGAAAAATTGTAAACTTTTATTAAGATTTATAAAAATATGCATAAGCACATTCTTTAAGCATTTCACCATTCATCCAACATATAGTTCTAAATTACTGTGCTATATAGTAACACTAAAAATAATGATTTAATGGACATTCGTTCACACCAAACAAATTATTGTCTTAACGTGAAAGGTAAAGTGTTTTTAGTATGCGAAATAATGAGTGTGCAGAAAATGATTACGTGTGGAAGAACCTTTACGTCGTGCGTTTATAATCTTTGCACACATTTCTTGATTGCAAAAATCAATGTCGTAGTGATTTTCTTTCTCTTTCTCTTTCTCTACATGTTTGCAAGGAATCAATTTTCACTATTTATTGAAACATGCAAAATGTCACATAAACTTAATCAATGTTTGGTGGTATGCATTATCATCTATTAGAAAATTAATTAAGGCTTTCTTCTATGAATAGCATAAAATACACCACTGGGGCTTCACTCAATGAACCTTTGATATATCACATGCATTCGTGTTATACTAAAAATACCCTTAATTTGACTACATATTGGAAAATACTTATAAAAATCACATTATTTAACACCCTACTAATATGATCCCAATACACCTTCCAAATTTAAAAAACCCCTACTTTCAATATATAATGTAAGTATCTATTTTTTCAATAACATTTTTTATACCCATTTATATTTTTTCATAAAATTTGAACTCCATATTCATACCTGCCAATATCAAAACCCTTTATCCTCTAATATATGCTCAATATTTTTATATGGAAAATTCACTTCTGCGAATATATATATATATATATATATATATATATATATATATATATATATATATCTATGGAAAAAATATCTATGTTTTCCTTAGAGATAATAGAATACAGAAAAGAGACCTACATGGAATATGCAATAAGTCCTCCTTTTCTCCTTGCTTGTAAGCCCAAACTCTACCTCTAAAGGCTATAAATGGAACCTACAAAAATGACTAAAACAAGAAAGAGAACTACAATATCCACATAGTATAAACTAATATCTCTAATAATTCAGTCAGATGACATTGTAATACATAAGAACATGACACAAGTATAGGAAAATAAAGTTCTTTTGGTATTAATAAATAAAAGGGAGAGTTACAATGATTTATATATGTTGAATTTGTAGATGTCTCGCTAGTTGTTTTTTCCTTCATTGCCATAAAGAAAAAATTCACACTCGACGCTAATGCATAAATGGATAATGATTCATTAAGCTGAAAGTAGCAGCATGAGGGTACTAGTAATCTCCAAAATCCAACCTCGACTCTATGGGAGACTGTATACTTATAGGGTAAAAGTGGTAGTTTAGCATTTACCAATCTAGGCTTGAGATTCACATATGAAGGAGGATTACCTAAAAATATAAGAGATAAGACATATATACTAGGAATTAGATATCTCTATCCATGGTAAATGATTAAAACCACCTTACAAGCTTCTAGAAGAAGAAGATTCAAATTTTTATTTTTCCCAAAATTATAGAACCATCACTTATATGAAATTAAAATTGAAGTTTCATGTAAAGTTTTACAAGATATTTTATGTATTATGGGAAATGGATCGATATTGAAAAATCACACAAACTAATTTAAATTTAGAATATTTTAAAAGTGAAAAATAAACAACAAGCAACATTACGTCATTAGTATTTTTGTGGAAATGGAGTACCAAATAACACCTCCTTAATAGTTGGTTGTTCCCTGCAAAGGATCATAGAGATAGTTGGTGTTTGTAGGTTTTAACCCTATACATAAATTATCTGGAAACTAATTCTTAAAAAAAGAAAATAAACAATAGAAACAACATAAAACATAAACAGATATACACAGATATTTTTCCCCTGGATCCCAAATCTAGACTACCAGCTTGATTTTTCATTATATTCCTTTTAGTGTTATAACACATATATATACATGTCGAAGCATTCATAAACCCCAATCCATTAACCCTGGATTAGAACATAATCGTAGTTCCCTTGATCAGATCTATAAAATACCAGGGGCCGAAAACCATCATGCCCCAAAACCATGTGCAAAACCCATGAACAAAACCATAGGCGGGCTCGTCCACCTAAAATAGGGTCCAAAAAAAATTTCCTGGGGCACTTCCCTGAACCCCGTGAAAGGGGCTACCCACCCCCTCCAAACCCTTGTGACCCTCCCTCTTGCTATGCCGAATGCAACAAACAGTGGGGGTTGTCTCCCCCCCTTGTGACCACCCCGTGTGTGTGACTATTCATGGAAATAATATAACACATACCCAAAAATTTTGTTAGTGGACATATTTAGATAATCACAACGCATTACAAATAGTGAAAACAATGCATCTACAAACATAAACTAAAAAAAGAGACAAATAAAAAATAATGATGAATGAAGCAATAAGTCAATACAATAATGGAAAAAGACTCCCTTTATTGACTGCTGGTGGTATAATATGAATACAATAGAATACTAAAAACACTTGAAGAGGATTCCATTAGCCTTTCATTCTAATGCACGGTCCAAATTTTTCCTTAACAGCGTTAGGAGAAGTTAAATTTTTGGAATTTTAATAATATCTTTGCATGGAAAATATTCATTTGTACATTTTGCTAAAAAACCTTAGGTGTCTTCTATAGTGTATGATTTTCTGGTGTTAACAGTTCCCCTGATGTATGAGGTTAGCAGCAAGCGTATAGTCGAAATACATCACATTTTTCTGTTCTGATTGAGAGTCTGTGTAACTTATTTGAGAGAGAGAGAGAGAGAGAGAATAAATTATCGTGGAAATGAGGACAAGAACACTTTGAATGAGAAGAAAGGATAAACATGCTCTGAAGAAAACCTGAGTGATCAATAAAAAATTATTATACAAGGCGTCATGTCCCATTCTTGTTATGATGACTATTTAATACAATCCGACAGAGATTAGCTTTGTCAAGTCACACTATAGTAGTTGACATGTTGATGGTTGGTGATGATAATTTATAATTCCCTCAAGGGTGTGTCTTGAAAAAATAGACGAAATCAGGTGCTCCCATGCATTGTATAGGTGAAGAAATTCTTGAGTGAGGTGCTTATGTATGTATGGGTCTTTGACTTTGGGTACTCTCTAGCATCATGGTGTAACCATTTTTGAATGAGGTTCTTATTGATGCGTGAGTCTTCGAATAAATGGCATAGTTGAAGTGATTATAAAGCATGATACCACCTTGACATGAAAATTGGTTTTAGTGTCGAATGCTAGGGGGAACAATGACATCAATGGGCAATGATGATTCCCATTGTGCCACCCAAGGATGTTCCTTAAAGGAGAAACACATCTAAGGTAAAACCTCAATCCTGGAATATGAGTCGTGAAGTCGAAATGAAAGAAGCATCAAACTTCCAAGAAGTGTTGATATGGGGAATTAAGAAATTTGTTGAAGCTAATTCTAACATGGTGGGTCTAGCAGGTATGATAGCGAAAGTTGGATATAGTGATGGATTTGGACAACTAGCCCGAGGTCAGAGCTGTAATGAAAGTGGTGACAATCAAAACAAATTTTTTAGTAAGGAAAACCCTAGAGTCGGTAGGACATCCAGGGTATGTGGAAGTATGCTCTGACTATTGTGATCGGGATAAATGGATAATGTGTGAGCTCCGACCAAGGGTGACTAGAAACTTTTGCCGAGTATAAGACATAAAAATATAGGTGGGAATATGTTTCCTAACAAATATTTATACACTTTACAAAATAATGTAAAGGTTTTTTGGATGTACAACACAGTGACAGGTGCCCCGAAAAACATGTTGGCCTGCATAATGATGTAGGGATGATGTTTGTTTGTTGAAGGTGGGGGCCCCATTGTCTGGTCTCAGTGCAGGGTTTATGAGGCAGATGAAGTGAATAAAATGGGCTATGTAAGTGGGGGGGATGATAAACCAAATCTAGAACACAGTAGTGTGTCCTTCTTGATCCGTCATAAAATACCATGGGTGGTGTGAGAATGGGGTTGATGAGCAATGAGTGAAGCATAAGAAGGTTGATCTTCAATACTTGGAAGTGAGTGGTTCTCGGGCCAGAGTGGGTGGTCATGGATCCCGATACTAAAATGGGGGTCTATGAACATGAATTGAGCCATGAGTGGGAAGGCTCTATCAACTGACATGGATATTTATCATATGAAAGGCAAGGTGGTGATAATCATGGTTGAGGTGATGGACCCTATGGTTCATTTTTGTGAAAAAATGTTAGGATATGAAAAGCTTAAGAGGAAGCCTATCATGCTGAGTTGTGAATGGTACCTGCTCTATTATTTGTCTACCGAGGTGTTAGTTGAGGTGGATTGTTCGTGATGTACCTGCAAGATCCATGGACAATACCCCAAGTGAAAGCATATTTTTAAACATATGAATAATATGTGGTTGACTAAATGATATGAATTAAAAAACAAGAGAAGGCATACCTAAAGTGATATTTTTGGTGTGCGGTGGGTCCAAAAATGAGTTTTGGCGATAACTATAATGGAGAGTTCCATGATGAAGATGATGTGGTATTGATCCCTGTGTCTCTCATGGTTTTGAAAACAGAGGTCTTGAGCTTCTATAATGGGATCCCGAAGATGGAAAAGAGGGTGATAAAAATGGCTAAGGGGACCAAATACCATTTCATTTGCATTGTTGATCTTAGGAGATCATAGCTTACTTCAAGCCTGTTTCTTTTCGTTGTAGTCAGCCAATGTACTAGGGACACGCATGGGGAGAGTCAGGTAGGAGCTTGTACCTTACCCATTTTTATTTTGGTAGTATGTATGGTAGATAGGACATACAGGGGTCCCCTGTACAACCTTTTTAGGGTGAAAACCTAGGTTCACGCGAGTGACTGAGGTATAGTTGCATGGCCTACACATCAACCTCTAAGGCTTATGTGGCGATGTCGCACACAAGTGGCCCTCAGTCATACAATCCGTGCGACTGAACTGCAATAAGCCATGGAAATGTGCATCTGGGAATGCCATGGCTTGGTCGCCGAACCATGCAAGGTCCACGCTTTTGTGTTTAACACAGACACGTAAACTGTGTGTCCATGTTAAACACAAACGCGCAGACCTCAGTTTGGTCGTCACCGCAGCCTAAGGCCCAACGGACACGCACACACGTGTCTATTTAAAAAATAGATGCATGTTGTGTGCACCTACGTGTGGCATAGACACACACTTGTCAGAAAAAATGATTTTTTTTCCTTTATATAGCTTAGGAAGCTATAGTTGATGCTTGATATCCCTGATGTCTAGATGATTTGGAGAGACAATGAATGTGAGTCCCTGCACACGGAGGTTGCGAGGGACCATGCTGTCAGCCAGACCTTAGCTGGGTGGGGTTGATGAAGTTTCTTCAGAACCCTAGTATTGAGATTACAGGATAGATTCCTACCTTTTTTGATTCGTTGCTCGAATATGGACCGAAAAATTATGGTCATTGAGAGGTGCATATGGGACTCTTGTTTTACTCTGGGTTTGAGCCATCGCTCAAAATATAGTGCAACAAAAGTAGTTTATCATTGAATAGACTATTTTACAAATGAAAGAAATAAACGTAGGAGGCATTTCCTTCACGTCTTTATAAAAGTCAGAATTAAGGAAACATTGAGGACGATGTTTGTGCCTACCATGGAGTGCTTATAAATAGAATCCTATACCATAAAAATAATTTGCTACCAATGAATCTAACCTAATGGCGGTTAGTATATTTTTCGCTTTATCACTATTTATTTGAAGTAAATCAATTGAGGTCATCCCTAAATATCATGATTGGGTCAACCTGATTATGAGTTAATGGGAAATTGAAAACGTACACTTCAAGGGGGGGAATATGTAATACGCCTAGTGTGTTTATTTAAAGGCATGAGTATTTTTAGACTTTTTAATTATTTTGAACTTAATGGCTATGGAAGTCATGATTGAATTATTGGATTATGTAATTAAATTAATAAATGAGATTTATTGGGAATATTCTGGAAAGAGAACATGAGTATTATAGACTTATTACCAATTTATAAAAATCTTATAGTGGTTAAGTCCACATGGTGAACCTTCCCAAATTCTCCTTCCTAGAAAATTTTCTGAAAAATCTCAAGGAGAAAGATTACCACAAGGGAAACAACATAAGGGAGAGAAAGATTATGTTGTCTAGAAAGTTTAACTTAGCTGAAGAGAAAAAATAAGTGGGGTGAAGACATGAAAAATCACAATGAGAGAGAAAGATGTGCTTATGCAAGAAAAATCTTTAGGAAAGCTTAGCTAGAGATAAATGCTAAGTTGGAAAAAAAGGTTTTTACTATCTTGGAAAAAGGAAAAATCCTAGGCCAAAAGGCGAGAATACCTTAAAGTAAGACGTTGCTAAAAAAATTTTGGGAATATAAATAATAAATATTAATGAGTGGAACCACTTGGACAACATTTGGTAGTTGATATTGAAGGCTAGAAGGTCTAATCTCAGGGGGAGTTGTTGGAGACAATTCATGGTTGGGTGGAACATGCTCTGTTCCTAAATATTCTTGAACAATTAATTATGTTTAGACATATTTATGTTGTATTGTACATATTTATTATTATATATTTAATGTTTTTATAGTGATAATGATATATCGAATGTTAATTTAAATAATCAATTTTATAAGAGATCTGTTTGCATGCATGGACCTAAAAATTCTCAAGTGAATAGTTTTGGTAAATATATGATTACATTGGTTAGTTTACGTTTTATCTCAAAACAAATTGTATGTAATTATAAAAATGAGATAAAGGGAATAGAAAAGGAGAATAAATTCATGCTAGATAAATGTACGATTATTTATATAGATTAAATCTATTGTATATTTAATGAGATCAATATATACATATACAACTATAAAATATTTACTGGAAATTAGTTGTATAAATTTTGTGTCCACTCTATCCATTCTTCTAGATATATAACTAATAATAATTTTATTATTTATAGTACATTATACTACAAAAGGAAAATTAAGATTTTATAGTAAATTCTGTAAGATTTACCTTTCTATTGATAAAGTCTTAGTCTAAATCGGTTGTTACAACAAATCCTTAAATGATATTCTAAGTAGAATACTGTGTTAGTAAATTTTTATCATAGAAAAATATTGGTAAATATCCTCAAAATTTCTATTGAGCCAATAAACCTTTGGATAAGGGAACATGGAATAACTAATGTATTCCAACTAACTCAATAAAGTATCCCATATTTTTCCGAGTCTAGTTAATGAATGGAGTTAACCAAAACAATTAAAGGATGTAGTAGATAGTTATATGATAATTATACATTGAAGAGACTTAAAAAAATAATAATAAAATATAGCAATAACAACTTATTGATCTCTAGGGGTATGAGTAATTCTTGACAAATGTTCTAAAGTGCTGCAATTACAGAAAAGGAACAGAATTTTGGAAGTAATTAGTACTAAGTCCTACAACCATCCTTATCTTATTATATTATAATAATAACATTAAACTCAAGTACACCAAGAAAAATATATGAATAGGTCAGAGTCCTAAATATGAAATTATATAAAAATAGAAGAGATCATTAATGATTTTCAATTTAATTATGAGGTTGATGATGAAATAATTAATATTTGAGAACCATAGCACATGGAATATATAACTATTCAAATTTAATTCTAGGTCAAGTTCCATTTTAGTATTAAAAACAAGCATGAAAGAAATATAACATAAAAATTGAAAAATAAAGGTAATATAACCTCGCTCAAGGTAAGATGGAAATGATTCCTTCCATTAAAGGTATACATCAAAGAATTTAGGTTTATAATAAGAACAAAAAGAGGCAATGCAGTGAACAAATCATAATAAATTTTAAATAGGAAAATAACAAAAATAAATGATATGATTCTATAGCTCATTAAGGACAAGACCGAAATGTGCATGTTGTACCCATATCAAGTTAGAATATAGCAGAAAGAAAAGACTGTCACTATGGTTACAACCAACATAGTCAACTCATAAGTTGTACGCCATGTCAACTTCATGCAAAGTTGAGCATTTTGTAGGGCGCCAACCTGTAGAATAGGAAGTCAAAAATTAATTCCAACACAAGGGAAATGCATTGGTGCATAATGACCCAATATAACCCTAGTGTTTGAATGAAATACCTAGAGTTAAGAAAATAGATATGGGAGCTATAACCCTAGGAAATTATTATGAAGATATAAAAATATAAGTAGCACTTGTTAGCCAACTATAAAATTTGTTATAGCAAATGCTGGCTAAAAAATTTTGTGAGCCTTCAAGGAACAAATTTCATTGCTAAAAATTGTTGGCTCTTGAAGACTCTTGAAGGCCTCATGCCTATCCTTTGTCTGAGCTTCACTGCTGTTCCCATTTTACACTTAGAAATACTGTTGATTTCCAAGCTAGAATACTGCTGCAAGCACCCTTTTTCCCCCTTCCCTTCTTCCAAAACTAACCTCATTTTAACCCTTTCATCTCCCATGAAAAATCCCTCATTTTCATAATTTTTCCCTTTCCCCTTCATCAAAACCCCTTGACAAGGTTGAAAACTCCTTTTTCGCCTTATCCGAACCTCTCTAACCCTTTTAAAATCATTGAAAAAAAACTATAAAAACCCACATTTTGGGCATATATGGGTCCTAGCCCTTTTTCCCATTGACCCTCAGTCACATCATTTCCCATGCGCCCATGGCCCCGTAATCGGGCGCTAAGCCATTTTTTAATTATTCCCGCCAAAGTTTAAAACCCTTGGTTATATATATAAAACCTTTGTTTATATTAATTTTCCAAAGTTTTATTATTTTATTAAATTTTCTGCCGGTACAAGTTTTAAATCTTTCCGCACCGTCGATCTGATCTGAAGATCGGACAGTGCGGAGTTCGTCTCCTGGTGGTCCCCATATTCCACTAACCATTCCAAAACCGCATGGTATCTATCGCACTGCCTTTGGGCGACGATGGTTTTTTCCCGATCGCCAGCGATTCCACTCATCGATTGACATGTGGCCTAGCCACTGTTCACAAAACTTCCATCCATCGTGTGTTAACGTTTGGACAAGGATGCCGCGCGATATTGCCATACACCATCCGATCTGAGGCCGCCCATCCGATCTGAGGCCGCCCATCCGATGGCTATCGCTCACTGAAGTTGCCCAACAACTAACCGGGCTACAGCGCGCCATCCAATAAATCTCCGCCATCAATCTAATCTGCAGATCGACAGTCCATATTCCATCACTCGATTCATCACTCGGTCAACATTTCCCGTTTTGACTTTCCATTTTCCGTTCCCGACCGTCGATCTCTGCGCGATCGACGACTTAGATTTAAATGTTTCTTCCGCCTTCCCTTTCTTTCCTCCGATCATTCTCGACTGTTGGATGATGACATCCAATGGCCATGCTTCCTCCACGTGCCTTCTGAAGCAGTAAAAACCTATATATGGAGGATTTTTTAATATTTGTTTGTATTTTGCAGGGTTTAAATGGTTTTCTCGCCATTTTTGAAGAAAATTCGAAGGCAGAGGATGACGATTTTCCTGCCTTCGATTCACCAAAGAAAATCATCACAGGGGTTAAATCCACATTTTCATCAATCATTCATGAAGTATTGATGCCACATAACCCTGCACAGCCCTGCATATCAGAAAAACCATGAATTGAGCGCAGTTAGAGAGTATCAGTGATGAAGACCAAAATTTATCAGAATAGAGGATTAAAGGACAGATTTTGTGGGGATCACGGCTAAGAATGTTTATCAAAAGCCTAATCCCTGATTTAAAACACAATTTAAAGAAAATCTAAAGTGTTTTATCGACAAGAAACCCTCCACCGCCACAAATTGAGGCAAATTGATCCCTCTAGCTACCACGATGCCACCTGTGCCTCAAAGTATTCAATTAGGAGCCGAATTTATTGATCAGGATCAGATATTTGTCTCAAAACACAACCAAAGAGTAAATTCTACCAAGGAAATTAATGATAGACATCTGCAGAGTTACTTCGATGCCACACAGAGCCTCAAAGGTCAACAAAAGCTCCCACCGAGCTTAAATCTTTATGTAAATCATTTAATACAGAGGATATGTATGTAATTTTCTTCATTGAGCCCCTCAAAGGCCAATAAGCCATTAATTCTGTATTAATTGTAATTTTTATATTTTATCAGATCTCACCTCCTCATCCTTCTATATATACTATTGCAGAAGATGAGTGAGGGGTTGGTTGCAGAACTTTGATATATATTTGAGCTTAAACTTCTAATTGTAAATAGTGTTCACTGGCCCTTGGAGCTCTTCTTGTGATAGATTAGTTAGGCTGTATAGTGAAGATGATTGTTGAACTGAAACATTGGACTTGAAGATTGTAACTGGTTTGACATCAATAACAAGTTGTTTCTTGGGATCTTGGTCTATATTGCTAGTGAAGTGCCCCTTTCTTTGTTATTGTTTTTCCTTCTATGTATGTCATATTGTCCACTTTTCTCTGATTAAGAACAAAATTTATAGAGTTAGGACCTACTATATATCAGTAACCTTCTCTAACTAAAAAGCTTTGTCTCAATGTTTTCCTCTAATTTGTTTATTTAAGAATGATTTAATACAATTTAAGCAGTTAGGAATGCTGGAGTTCCCTCGTCCTACTGTTTTCTTTAAACATTGTTCTTGAAAGTTATTTTCCTTATTTTCTTATTAAACATGACTATGGAAGATATGGTGTGCACTGGTCCTAGTTTTTCTCCAAAAGCAGATTCTGAAAGTTTCCCTTGGTGTTGACTAAAAGCAGACTAGGTTTAAAATTACTTTATCTGATCTTAAGTTTATATTTTTTTTCCCTTATATGTTTTCATACTTTCTAAAGGTAATTATGTGGATTACTAGATTGTTTGTCAATTAAGCTACTTTAATACAAACTTTCCCAAGAGGTCAATGGTTAGCCCTGCACTTGGTTGGTTTAAAATAGTTACTTAATAGGCTTTTATTGTTTGGACTGACTATAAATCCTTTGTGAAATTATTATCAGTTTCCACCCCTCCAACACTTTATTTTTTCCATTCCATCACTCTAATCTTGATGATCTTGTGATATAGATGACTTTCCCCTTGGATCACTCTTGATGTTGTTGTTCAATTAAAGCCCTATTATGACTCCATAGCCCAATGGACTAAAAACCAACGTTATATCTATATTTTTAGCCTAATTATTCCATTCACTTGCAACTTCTCACTTTTGAAACTGTTTTTCACTTAGAAATTTCTCCTCAAAATAATAATCATGCTCAACCATCCAAAAACAAACAAAACCCTTGGCCTTCATAACTAGCCTAATATAATTACCCCAAAATTCAAATACAAATCCATATTTGCACTTATTGGAGAGATCCCTCTCCAGATTCAGGAGGGCTAGATCCTAGAATCCCAAAGTTGGTTGAATTAATGTTGCTTCTGTAGTTTTAGTCTCACCAATCTGCTAAAATTACAGATCCCTAACATTTCTGGCGACTCCACTGGGGATTTTGAGGCTTTTTTATTTTAAATACTGCTAAGACTCAGAGTACCCATGATCTCTTTAGATTGGTATCTGGTGGTGGACCAATAAACATTTTACCTCCTTAGGAGTTAAACAATCTTCCACCTGGCGACTCCACACTCTGAAACTCCCAGAAGACCAAATGACTCCACTGGTAGAAGACCCTGAATTGATTGACCAGACACAGTGACCTCTTGATTTACAAATATTATTCCAAGAATACAACAAAGATATGCCCCAATGAATGGAGATAATATCCCTGGGTTTCCACATAAGATTCCCCGGGTGAATTGGGATGACAACCTGCCTATTTTTCAAGGTGAAAAGTTTGATGACCCTATATTACATCTCATCAAATTTCATATACATGTATGGAGGTTGAAATTTGAATGGCATGAAGACTGCCTAATGAAAATGTTCATGTTAACATTAGAAGAAAAAGCTAGGGATTGGTATGAATGCTTAAGATCTAGTAGTTTGTTTTCTTTAAGAGACCTTGAATATGTGTTCTATGAGAACTATAAAGAAAACACTACATCATTATCATTGGGTGAAATATATTATGATCCATCACAAAACATCACCCAACACATTATAGATAATGAAGAAGCTTTGGAAGAGATGCATCCTCAAGATCTTTTGCTCTATTCATGAGTTAATCTCCTAGCTGAAATTTTTAATAATATAGATGAATCAAACTTGAGGAATAGATGATCCAAGCAACAATGAACATCTTCACATATAATTCTGAAGCACTAAATATTCTAATTCATCATCCCTTATAGCTGAGGCTCAAGAAGACATCCAGCCTCAAAATCAGTCTTCGCAAGAGACAGAGAATTGTTGTACTTCTGTTCAAAGGGACATGGAAACATCTTCCCCTTTGACAGAGAAGGAAATAGAACAGACTATTTATAAACAGTCAGTCTCTGAAAATTTTTGCAAAACAAACACTCTTGCCCATTCTCATAGAGAAATTTTTTGTACAGATTTAGAAAATTCTTTTGTGGATTTTAATGAAAGAAGGACCTACTGGGACAACTCAAAGATGTTTGATTGGTAGTGATACTGAGATCTGTTTTCCCAACTTGATTCATTCATGATGATGCCCAAATGTAAGTTAATGGCAGTGATCATCACAGTGAGTCAGGAGGAAGATCAGTTCCTTCAAAGAAGTAATGAGCCAGTGCATACTATTTACGATACTGATGATGAAAGTTTTCAAAGCCTAGAAGTGAGTGAAGATTCATTCGGTATTTTCTCTGCTTCATTTCAGATCATCAGTAATAATTTCCATGTGATTGGGACTCAACAGACTTTCGGCTCAAAGGATAAGGAGGAAAGAAACAAAGAAATTTTTGGGCAGGTTGAAATCAACGAGCTTTCTCTTGAAAAAGAGGAAGCAATTAAACATACCCTTGCTCAAGAATATAATAACCTCCTCATAGAGTACAGTCCATTAAACCAGAGCATACTAGGCCTACAAGAGGACAACACTGCCAAATATGATGAGTCCTCCAGTTCAGATGATGATAAAGAAGAGGGAGAGAAATGAATACCAGACTATCTTGCTGTGGATATACCATCTTCCCAAGAAGTGACTTCTCCCTTCATTAATGTCAAAATGTCATCCAAAGAACCGGAATGTATATTAGAAGAAAGCATATGTTTAGAGAGGGAAAATATTTCACCGTTTATACAGATATCCAAGGACGACATTTCCAAGCTACATGTCAAGAGATAGTCATCAGGTTGATGTTCTGGAATAGATAATTCATCAATTGTGGAGGATCAAAAGGAAGAGAAAATACATATTTTTTTTGGATCCTAAGGAAGAGTGTGGAAATCCCAACTAGCTCAAATTATCATGCTGATCTCTTTGCAAGAGCGAGATATAAAAAGCTATCGCTCTCGTGATAGCCTTGATATTGAAGGTTAATCTTCAATATGGCCTGTGTGATATTTCTGTTGTAAGAAGCTAAAGTTTTACTTTCCTTCTGACATTTCCCACCAAGGTTACATTGGCATTTTTGTATCATATGATAAATGTAAATACTCCATGTTTAGAATAGGTTAGATAGGAATGTCAATAAAGCTCAGTTCTGAGCATGTAGATTAGTTTTTGTTTTCTAATTTGAAGAAAAATAAAAAATACAAAAACAAAGAAAAGAAATAAAAGAGGGCAGATGGTCAAAACAAGAAAGGTATAGCCCCATACCGAAAAAGAGAAACAAATTCTGAAAGTGTGCAAGCTTAAATGCCACTCCTAAAGAACACACTTCTAGTTAGTCAAACATCCTAATCTTGACCAATTAGTTTTAAATTGTCTGCTGATAGGATAGTGAATTTGATTTGCCAAACTGTTTAATCTTGGCTTATCAGTAGATAGTTTAGGATAGAAATTAAAGGTTCAAACATGCTCAAAATATGAACCTAAGTTTCAAAAAGAAAATGACTCAGATCTGCTTCAAATTCTGAGTTGAGAGATGTAAAAATGTGGTTCCAATCAGCTCAAAATCTGAACCAGTTGATAAAGACAAAACAGCTCAAACAAATTCACACTAGAGCTGTAAAGAAAAGAGAAGGCCATGATGAGAAACTTTAAGATCTTAAGCCTTCCATTTTGATTTAATTTTCTGTAAAATAAATGTCTATGTGCATCTTGTTTTTATGCCATAGACCAGCATCAAGTTAGACTGTTCAATCCTGACTTGAATGCTTTTTAATTGTTGCAGAATTTGTAGAATAAAATCATGGATAGTTTAATCCCAACAGACAGTAGAATAGGTAGAGTAAAGCATCAACTCAATCGTTTAATCTAATTTCCAGAGAAAATAAGGAGTAGAAATAGATTAGTTTTCCTGCTTTAAAAAGAATAAAATGTTGTGAAAAGAGTTTTCCAATCCAAGTGCACTCTAATGAAGAAAAAATGTTAGATCAGTAGGATTGGGTAGGTAGAAAGTTTGTATTGATGAAGATCCATTATTTTTATGGTTGCTAATATGTTTTCAGAGAAATTCATCTCAGCAAAGGAAAAGTAGCCCAATGGATCAGGCATAGGTCAGCCTCCCAGAGAACATGATGGATCAGGCACAGGTCAGCCTCCCAAAGAACATGATGGATCAGGCATAGGTTAGCCTCCCAGAGAACATGATGGATCAAGCACAAGTCAACCTCCTGCAGAATGGAATCTATGTTCTGATGCTCAAGAAGGCACCATCCCCAAGTGAGTCATCAAGAGCCAAATGAGAAATTTGTTATACTAAATGCTCGCTAAAAACTTTTGTGAGCCTCTTATAAACAAATTTCATCGTTTAAATTTGTTGGTTTCGAAGACTCTTTGGGTTTTGAAGACTCTTGAAGGCCTCATGCCTATCCTCTTTCCGAACTTCACTGTTGTTCCCATTTTACACTTAGAAATCCTGTTGATTTCCAAGCCAGAATACTGCTGCAAGCACCTTTTTTCCCCCTTCCCTTCTTCCAAATACTGACCTCATTTTAACCCTTTCATCTCCCATGAAAAACCCCTCATTTTCATAATTTTTCCCTTTCCCCTTCATCAAAACCCCTCGACAAGGCTGAAAACTCCTTTTTCTCCTTATCCGAACCTTAATCCTTTGAAAATAATTGAAAAAACTATAAAAACCCACATTTTGGGCATATATGGGTCCTAGCCCTTTTTTCCATTAACCTTCGGTCACATCATTTCCCATGCGCCCACGGCTCCGCAATCGGGCGCCAAGCCATTTTTTAATTATTCCCGCCAAAGTTTAAAACCTTTGGTTATATATAAAAAACTCCTGTTTATATTAATTTTCCGACGTTTTATTATTTTATTATATTTCCGCCAGTTCGAATTTTAAATCGTTCCGCACCGTTGATCTGATCCAAAGATCGGACGGTGTGGAGTCCGTCTCCCGGTGGTCCCACATTCCACTAACCTTTCCAAAAAAACCGCGCGGTATTCATCGCACCACCTTTGGGCGACGACGGTTTTTTCCCGATCGCCAGCGATTCCACTCATCGGTTGACACGTGGCCTCGCCACTGTTCACAAAACCACCGTCCATCGCGCATTAACGTTGGGACGTGGATACCGCGCGATATCGCCGTACACCATCCAATCTGGGGCGGGCCATCCAACGGCTATCGCTCACCAACGATGCCCGATAGTTAACCAGGCTACGGCGCAGAATCCAATTAATCTCCGTCGTCGATCTGATCTGTAGATCGACGGTCCATATTTCATCGCCCTATTTCGATCGCCCGGTCAACATTTCCACTTTGAATTTCCATCTCCCGTTCTCGACCATCGATCTCTGCGCGATCGACGGCTCAGATTTAAACGTTTCTTCCGCCTTCCCTTTGTTTCCTCTGATCAATCTCGACCATTGGATGATGCCATCCAACGGCCATGCTTCCTCCACGTGCCTTCTAAAGCAGTAAACCTATATATGCAGGATTTTTTAATATTTGTTTGTATTTTGCAGGGTTTAAATGGTTTTCTCACTATTTTTGAAGGAAATTCGAGGGCAGAGGATGACGATCTTCCTGCCTTCGACTCACCAAAGAAAATCATCACAGGGGTTAAATCCACGTTTTCATCAATCATTCATGAAGCATTGATGCCACACAATCCTGCACAGCCCTGCATACCAGCAAAAAACCATGAATCAGACACTCAGAGAGTATCAGTGACGAAGACCAAAATTTATCAGAACAGAGGATTAAAGGACAGATTTTGCGGGGATCACGGCTAAGAATGTTTATCAAAAGCTTAATCCCCGATTTAAAACACAGTTTAAAGAAAATCTAAAGTGTTTTATCGACAGGAAACCCTCCACCGCCACAAATTGAGGCAAATTGATCCCTCTAGCTACCACGACGCCACCTGTGCCTCAAAGTATTCAATTAGGAGCCGAATATATTGATCAGAATCAGATATTTGTCTCAAAACGCAGCCAAAGAGTAAATTCTGCCAAGGAACTTAATGACAGACATCTGCAAAGTTACTTCGACGCCACATAGAGCCTCAAAGGTCAACAAAATCTCCCACCGAGCTTAAATCTTTATGTAAATCATTTAATACAGAGGATATGTATATAAGTTTCTTCATTGAGCCCCTCAAAGGCCAATAAGCCATTAAATCTGTATTAATTGTAATTGGAGATCTTTTATCAAATCTCACCTCCTCATTCTTCTATATATACTTCTGCAGAAGATGAGTGAGGGGTTGGTTGTAGAACTTTGAAATATACTTGAGCTTAAACTTCTAATTGTAAATAGTGTTCACTGGCCCTTGGAGCTCTGCTTGTGATAGATTAGCTAGGTTGAATAGTGAAGATGATTGTTGAACTGAAACATTGGACCTGAGTACTGTAACTGGTTTGACATCAATAAACAAGCTGTTTCTTGGGATCCTGGTCTATATCACTGGTGAAGTGCTTCTTTCTTTGTTATTGTTTTTCCTTCTATGTATGTCATATTGTTCACTTTCTCTGATAAAGAACAGCATTTATAGAGTTAGGACCTACTGTATATCAGTAACCTTCTCTAACTGAAAAGCTTTATCTCAATGTTTTCCTCCAATTTGTTTATTTAAGAATGATTTAATACAGTCTAAGCAGTTAGGAATGTATCAGTTCCCTCATCCTACTATTTTCTTTAAACATTGTTCTTGAAATTTATTTTCTTTATTTGCTTATTAAAGATGACTATGGAAGATATGGTGTGCCCTGGTCCTAGTTTTTCTCTAAAAGCAGATTCTGAAAGTTTCCCTTGGTGTTGACTAAAAGCAGACTAGGTTTAAAAGTACTTTATCTGATCTTAAGTTTACATTTTGTTTCCCTTATATGTTTTCATACTTTCTGAAGGTAATTATGTGGATTACTATATTGTTTGTCAATTAAGCTGCTTTAATACAAACTTGCCCAAGAGGTCAATGGTTAGCCCTACACTTGGTTGGTTTTAAACAGTTACTTAATAGGCTTTTCTTGTTTGGACTGACTATAGATCCTTTGTGAAATTATTATCAGTTTCCACCCCTCCAACACTTTATTGTTTCCATTCCGTCACTCTAATCTCAATGATCTTGTGATATAGATGACTTTCCCCTTGGATTACTCTTGATGTTGTTGTTCAATTAAAGCCCTTTTATGACTCCATAGCCCAATGGACTAAAAACTAGCGTTATATCTATCTTTTTAGCCTAATTATTCCATTCACTTGCAACTTCTCACTTTTGAAACTGTTTTTCACTTAGAACTTTCTCCTCAAAATAATAATCATGCTCAACCATCCAAAAACAAACAAAACCCTTGGCCTTCATAACTAGCCTAATATCATTACCCCAAAATTCAAAGACAAATCCATCTTTGCACTTATTGGAGAGATCCCTCTCCAGATTCAGGAGGGCTAGATCCTAGAATCCCAAAGTTGGTTGAAATAATGTTGCTTTTGCAGTTTTAGTCTCACCAATCTGCTAAAATTACAGATCCCTAACAGCACTGACACAAATATTTAAGGGAAAAAATGTATAAATATATACCTAAGATTGAAGATGGCAGATCACCCTCACCAAAGCTAAAAATTCTAAGGATTTGTAATTTATTAGTGACAATAATAAAACCTTTAAAAGAAATGAGAAGAATATGGAAAAAATGTTCTCGACGCCATGACTATGGATAGTAAATACTTTGAATAACTAAAAACAATACCCTCAGTGAGGTATCATAAAATTTGAAGTGAATTGTCATGGTATAGAGGAACAAAACCTCAAAAGACCCTATAATTAGCCATAAGAATCCATGGACAGAATAGGCACCAAAAGTCATTATTGAACCAACAAAATATAGAGAGGGAAAATCCCTAAATTCCCTGTAGGAATTTTAAAAGGGAATTTGGTTCCCTCGCACTAGAAGAACACATATAACAAGGAGAATAAGAAACAAGAAACTTACCAAACATCCATTACAAGTGATGTACATGAGTAAATTGTTATTCCGGGTCCTCTTGACACCTTAAAAGAAAAATGTGAGGGTTTATATATGACGAAATAATAATTAAAAAATCCCCAGATATATTAATTACTAAACATGAGGAAAAGCATAAACAAAAATACCTATCACAAGGACTAGGGTCTGATTTTTCTGGAAAAGACCCAATTCTTTCAGATTTGTTAATAAAATAGATCAAACCCTATCGAAAACCTATCAAAGAAATAATTACCAAAAGCAATGAGAACCTTTTCTAAATAATACATTAGATGTAACGAATATTCCTAATTTGTGTAAAAAATTCCATGGTAGGAGTAATACCTCTAAATAGTAGTATATAAATAGATTTAGGAGGAAGAACGTGTAAGCTTTCATAACCAAGTGTAGTGTAAGTTCTCATAGCCAGGTTTAGTGAGAGTGAAATGACAGAGAATTCATAGCACTGTGGAGTGTAGGTAGGATGACACTTTGTCTGCAAGGAACCAAATGAAAGCATATGTGAATGAGTTTGAAGGGTTAGGGTAGTCATTTTTACAAACCTTGTTCCTTCCTCACTATTTGATCTAACTAATTGATCAAAACCGTTGAATGTGTGTTTGTTAGGCAAGCCATGTGAAGCTCACATGGTCACTCCTGACGTGGAACCCATCAAGGGTTTCCATGTGTACACATGGGCCTACACTTGATGAAAAACATCCATTATTTATAAAATATAGATGGGAAACCAATTCGGAACAAACCACAAGGGTGATATCCCAACATACATCAACCATATGTTCATGTGCTAGAGTTTACATTAATAATTTTGAAAAGGTTGATGATTCATATACATATAAAGTGAATTATTATTTTTAGGTTCAAGTGGTTTGAAATCCTCTTCAAAAATGATATATATATTTTATACTCATTAATTCAAAAATACATATAAAAAATCACCAATATTGTATTACCTTAGAGGTGGTAAATAAGGTTGATTGGCCAACAAGACACACGTCTACAAGAAGAGTTCTTATAGGATTGACTTTTTTTAATGGAAATAATTATAGGCCTAGTTTATTTTTGAAATATGTTAATACAAGAAGTAGTTCCATTACTATGTGGTCATATTTAAAGAAATATAAATCATTATTTAGTTGTTAATGGGGTAATCCACCCTAATGTGAGTTGTAAGATACAACATTCAAGTATATTTCCTGGAAAATGGGTCTTCACTACCAATTATGATAGTAAAACAATTTTTTTTGGGTGTGTAATGAGGTATGTTACAACAATAAAAAGGAAAAAGTGAGGATACACCACCTCAGGACTACCCATATAAGCCGCAAACAAAGAAGGGTAATGGGAAAAGAAAGAATTGCATGGGAATGTGGTGCAAGTTTTGTAAGATCCCATGTAATAACACTAATGAATGTCACTGAAAGTAGTTGTTGGTGCCCAAGTTGAATACCTCAGATTCAAATATAGATTCTAACTCTAAATGAGATCTAGAAAAGGGGTAGTGGATCATTAACATAGAAACCAATGCCCACATTGTTTCCACCAATGTCCAACCAAGTGAACCTAAAGAACCAAAGGGTGGTGAGTACCTTTCTCACTCACATATGTGGGTGAATATTTCTCTTTACAATTAATTTTTTATAGTAGAAGTTAAAATAACCTCATCTCTATAGAGGTTTTCAAGAAATTGGACATGTTGAAAAAACCACACCCACAACCATACAACATTGGGTGGCTCCTCCAAGGGTCAGATATTTGTGTTAACTAATAGTTTCTCCTTCCCTATGGCATCAAGCTCGTCAAGGATGAAATATGGTGTGATATTTCCCCTTTTTATTTTTTTGATGTTCCTTTAATCCAAATTTACTTGTGGAAGTGTCATGTTGTATATAAGTGTAGACCTTGTATTGTTATTATTACTTTGGGTAGACAACAATAAATGATACTAGAGTTTGGTTAAAATTATTGTAATTTATCTGATCTATTATAAGTAATGCATATAGGTCATCTCCCACACCAATAAATTTTTCTTCTTCCTAATTCACTCTCAAATTGATAATAAGGTCACGACCACATCCATGGTATCCACGCAGGGCCTCTTCATGCAACGGAAGTAAGTGGAAAAGGTTATCGAAGAATATGAAGATGTATTCTCCTCACCCACTTGGATACCTCTCCAATGTTAGGTTAAGCATTCAATCGATCTAACTCTTGTCACCCCTCCACTCAATGGGATATTCTATTTCCACTTTCTTATGAAAAATGATGAAATCATGTGATAGATCTAAGACTTGCTCCTAAAATGGAAAATCATATTGAACTCCTCACACGAAAGCCCAATTTTAGTCATGAAAAATAAATATTGGAATTAGTTACTTTGAATTGATTAGAGAGCCCTAAAAAAAATAAAATCAGTAACTTGTACCCAATTCCCTGATTTGACAACCTTATTGATCAGATTAAGTAGGTTAATTACTTCAGTAATATTGATATAAATTTTGGCTACAACCAAGTACCAATAGAACAAATTGATATATGGAAGGCTTCTTTCAAGTCTAAAGAAGGTATTTTTGAATGGACGGTCATGCCCTTTTTTTTTTTAAATTTCCCAACAAATCTCATGATGTTGATGGATGATATCTTGTGGCCTTTTACCAATTATTTTGTGGTGGTATACTTGGACGATATCATCATATTCAACAATAGTTGGTCAGAACACTTGTATCTTCTCCAACAATTCCTTCACACTTTGAGACGACACAAGCTATATGCTAAATTGAAAAAATTATCCTTTGGCATGAACAAGGTCGAATACCTAAGCAACATTGTTGATGAGCATAGTGTGCATGTGGATCCAACTAAGATTCAGGTCATTTGTGACTAGCCAACCTCAACCACAGTAATTGAGCTCAGAGATTCTTAGGCCTGGTAAATTTTGTCACAGGTTATGGTTTTGATTATACCATGTTGCATGGGCACAACCCCATGAAAAAGGGTGGTGGAAAATAAAAAATCATGTGGGGCCAGTCACAATATAAATATTTCAATGATCTAAAACACCCCATTTTCTCAACCCCGTTTCTCTCTTTACCCAAGCTAAAATAACCTTTTTAGATTGAGATTGATGCTTCAAACTATGTTGTGGGTGAATTTCTCACTCAACATGGTTATTCAGTGGCATACCATAGTGAGATAATGTTATATGTCATTTTCAAATACCCCACCTATGAAAAATAAATGTATTCAATTGTACAATCCTATCGCCAATAGAAGAATTACATTCTCGTGAAAGAGACAATAATCCACACTGATCACAAGCATGTATAGTTCATTTAGACATAATTAAAATTGCAAAATTATTTCCATCAAAATTTATCCACATACTTGTAGAAATTTCATCTGAATATCAAATATAACACATGGAGCACCAATCACGTCGTGGAATATGTTAGTTGACCTCCAGTTGCAATACTAACCATGGTGCTCCAGTCCTATTGACATGAGGCCTTTAGGTGCCCCAACTCTATGAGAGTGATCCTGACTTTGCTACCACCTACCAAATGCTAAGTACATGAACGACCGACACTAGGATGAATTGTTATGCCATCTAGGCCATCTCTCTGTTCCTTCAAGTAAATGTGAAATAATATTTTTGGAAGCTCACTATAGTCATATGGCATGACAATTTGGCATGGAAAATATAGTGGATATGTTACAAAATTATTTCTATTAGCTGAAACTTCGATAGAATATCCAAAAGTATATTATGTCCTACACTTCCTGCACCATTACTAAAAAAATAATTAGGAAGCAAGGCCTATACACCCATTTTCCGACTCTTGAAAGGCCCTTGGAATCCATCTCAATGGATTACATGCCTATTATTATTTCAACCAAGTAGAGAAATGATTGTGTCTTTGTGGTTTTCGATTGATTTGCTAACATGTCCATTCTCACAGCCTGCACAAAGAATATTATAACAAAGGCCACTGCTATGTTTTTCTTCAAATGGGTGTGGGTATATTTTAGGATACCACATACAATCATATCATACCAAGATAGTATGTTATTAAGCACATTCTAGTTTATCCTTTGGTTACTGTTGGACACCAAGCTCACCAAATCCATTTCCTTCCACCCCTAAATTAACGGAAACATAAAGGTCATCAATAGGATGGTCATGCATATCTTGTGCATGTAAAAATACAAGAATTCATGCACATGGGTTGGAATTATCCCTTATGTTCAACAGAGGTACAATAGATCCCTCCATAGCTCAATTAACCACAACCCTTTTCTCGTGGGTCTAGGATTTCAACCATTGGATCCTCTCGATGTAGCATTACACCTTATGTCCACATAGATGGAGTTTTACCATGCCCATAGTGAGGCTGGAAAATCCACCAAATTAATTGAATTAATTCAACACATCCATCAATATATCCATGATAATTTATAGAAATATAATACTAATTACAAGAACGTCCATGATCAACATTAGGTTCCACACAAATTCCAGGTGAGAGACAAGGTCTGATTGCATTTGTAGAAATAACAACTCTCAGGATCTCGTTAGAAGATTTTTCCATTTCAATATGGACCTTACACCATCACCAAGGATATGGGTGACAACTATTTTGATCTAAGTATCCCTCCCTCCCTTGGCTTACACCTAATGTTCAATGTGGACCTCCTTCAGCCATAATTTCCACCATTATTGGACACATCAACTATAGCAGAGAAATTGACACAACCAAAGCTAAACATAGACATCATGGAACAAGTGACCTTAGATAATATTTTGGTCACATAGGGTAAGGGAACTCACCAACAAAATATATAGCTTTACCAGGTTGTTAAAGTAGGGGAAATCCTATACCAAGACAAGTCGCTCACCCAAGATCAAGTTCAACAGAAATTTCCCCGTTATATGGGGGCCTTCAACATAATGGATACCAATGTTTCCTAATGGAGGAGGATTTTTCTTGGTGGATATTGGTTTCCACCCACCTATGCCACTGGCTCAAATAACATTTCTCCATCTTGGAATTTTTCCTATATTTTTTCGAGTCCTAAACTTTTGTGGTTGTTTTAAGGCCTTAAAAAACGTTTTTTTGACATGGAAGGGGCCAGGAAATAGTAATAGGCTTATTCAGAATGTGCATTCCTCAAATTAACTCTTTCAACATCCTAATAAGTGTGCCAAATGGAGATCATATGAAAACTTTATGAACCCAGGAAGTTGATGTACCAACTAACCCCATGGGGCCACAACTGTTTTGGCACTTCATCTCCTAAGGTTATATTTTTGGATGTTTAAGGTTTCCTAATTGCTACGTCATGTTAGAAAGGGCCTTTCAGCCTCATTGTAATGTGCTCTGGTGAATGTTGTAATATTCCCAAATGGGAAAAGCAGGAATATAGTGCAAAATGCTGGAACAATAGTCTAAAACATCATTTAAAAGCAAGAGGCCAATATGGATACCTTTTATATGTTATAACAGTAACAACATATGCATAAGAAATGGGCCATAAGATACACAACAAGAAATATCAACCTCAAATGATCAAAATCCCTCAATAAGAGGTGCTGCTACTATATATAAAATCAAGAAGACCCTTACAGTGCTATTTTAAAAGCTCTGCTACATAAAATGATTATACATCAAATATAGGGATGATATGTGCCTCAAAATATAGATCTATTATAGATCTGAGCACTATACAACCTCCTTTGAAAATCCCCTTAAGGGTTTTCAGCAAAACACCATGTACAAGAAGGGGATCTAGGCCCTAAGGCTGAAGATCCACTATAAAATACAAATCTGGAAAGTGTAGCTGATCTGATATTATCAATACAATAGCCTCCTCCAATATATCCTCCAAGTGAAAGGCAAATCCCCTTCACTATAAAATCAGCTCTCCAAATGGTGTGTCAAACCACCCTGCAACTCCTCGTACAGAAATAATGTAAATCTAGAAGAAAATTGTGCTGTAGGGATAAATAAATAGTTTGCTTGATGCCAAGATCTGAAAATATGCCCAAGGGATTTCCTTACTGTCCTCCCAATGGAAAGGAAGCCTCCTCCACTGAAACTGAGCAATGAAATGACCCAGATTTAGTCTCCACTTGCTGCAACCTGCAAAACAACCAAACCCTCAATAGGATCTGCACTGTAAATGAAAGATGAAGCTTGGCCTTAAGCCTGATAGTGGAAAATTTAGTACAAGACTCCGCCAAGAGCTTCTCAATGGAAGAGGTGGGATTCCTGATCAGGAACACCATGTGCTAAACATCACTCAATCTCAGCTAAACATCAAGAGAAAGATATATGTCTAAATAGACCATATATTCAAAAATATCATATACATCAACATAATGAAAAATGGATGCCATCCTCTTCCTTAAATAATTTATGAGATTGTAAACCATAAGCCCCATCCAATAATAGCACTACTTCCACACAAAGCATCTCCATCTAAAACGACATTGTCTCTCATTGATGACCACTACTCCATGACAATGTTGTTGATTTGGTCAAGGTTGACCTAGTCAAGGTGTTCTAGCCCCATTTCACACAAAAGGGTGCTCAATTAAGCTGCCAATATTAGTCTCTTTCATATTTGGCATTTAATTATTCATTATTAAGAAAAATTATGGACCTCCATTGTCCTCTTATTCATTAAACAAAGCAACAAAACAAAATTGAATATTCCAACTAGTTCATGGCTATTTGGGAATATTACAATCCTCCCTTCCCAAATGTTACTTGTCCTCAACAACTGACAAGGTGAGTGTTGCAACTCTCCATCATTGGTGACACCAATATGTTATAAGCTTCCCGAATTCCTCCTTCAAGGTTCTCATGAGATGAAAATAATCCATCCCATAAGGAGACAATAGTTCAAATGAAACAAACATGGTTTGCTCAATGTTCTCCCTGAAACATGTAGCATAATGATCATGGAGAATCTCTCTCCCATAGGGCACATACATTCCTCCCATCCTCCCTCCAAAAATTACCATAAAAATTATAAGTACATCATCAATGTATGGGATCGAAACTAAGTACATATAAACATAAATTTGCACAAATGGAGGTGGGTCATAGTCCCACATGTGGAACCAGTGCAGTAAATCTCCTAAATGCCTTAGATATTGATATGGTAAGTGGTTTCTTGACCACTTACTTGTTGCCCAAGCTATCTCACCATGGATGAAAGTGTGAGATATGTTTGGTGCCTTTGGAGTGCACCCATAATGATACAAAATCTCCCTTTGTCCTCCAAGGGAGTGGCCATGTTCAGAAATGTTTGTGGCCCAAAGTTGGCCATGAAGTTGGTATGGAATAATGCTCCTCCTTAGAGCTATGGCCTACATATACATGGTAAAGGAATGCATATATTCATCAAATAAAACATTATGTACATAAGCATGTTGTTTACCCAAAGTTCTCCTCATACAAATGGAGTGGCTCATAGATGGATCCCCTCTCATTCCAAAAGAGGAAAGAGTTGGCTTAAATAACTCCTTCATTGAGTCGTGTCTCTCTTACAACTCCACATGATTCATGCATATTTGAAAATGATGATATACTTCCTATTCAAATCCTTCCCAAGTGTAGCTTTCCATGATAGTGTTGTAGGCCTTCATGGAATAAGTATGGCTGAAAAAGAACTCTTCATAATCTCTTTGTAGAAACTTCTCCTTGAGCTTGGAGGCTATAGATAAGAATATCCTACCATGATAATAGATGAATCCTTCTTGGAATGAATTTCCCTCTTCATGTAGCTGGTCATCAAGTATCATGCATGTCAAAAGATCCTTGGAATAATCCACTAACAGTTGGGATTTCCAATATGGATCAATATTCCATAGTGATAACGCTGATGATCTATCAAAAATAATGTATGTCATATGGATGTTCTTCTCCTTGACATCTCCCATGCCAAAGGTATATGGTGGAAGGTTGCTATTCCTTCCCTACTACCTTCTTGCATATGCATATGCTCAAGTAAAGATTGAAGATCTTGGAAGTTAGTCTCCCATGGGAAGCTATCATCTATCCAAAAATTCTTTGTTTTGGCCAAAGCATGCATGTGTGGCCACCATCTTCTTCCATGTATGGAAGATTTCCCCTCAAGCAAGAAAATATTTTGAGTCTTCATAGCCAAGGAATGGTCTCCTTGCCCCATGATGGTGTCATCCTCCAAACTTGCAACATTTCCTCTCAACACAGTATGAGATGTGAGAGTGGGTGATGATGATAGTGGGAGAATATTCTCCTCCTCCTTGAGCCTACCCAAGACTCACAGCGCTGGTTCATGGCCTTCTAATGCTCACATCCCTCTTGGATCTATGCATGGAGCATCATGTAGTGAAACATCTCTTATCAAATCTGAATAAGGTGGCCTCCTAGGTGGTTTAACACAAGATAGTAATGTCTCATGGACCATTCTCATCTGCATAATAGATGGGATCATCATATCCCTACTTCCACTACACAAATTCAACTATGTTTCATGTGTGGAAGTTTTATGAAAGTGGGGTACCACTCTTAATTATGCAAGAGTCCCTCTAGTTGGAGAAATTGCTCCATCCTCACCCCCTAATGGTGGTGGATCATCTCCTGATATTCCAACGTTGTGGCCCCTTTCTTGTTCTTCTTCTTCTTCCTCCTCATCATCTGAGAAGACCTCTATGTAATTTTCCTTTCCTGCTACACATTTATGTCCGGGAGCCCAAGATTGTTGGCATGTGAAGCAAAGCTTCCTCCTCCTCAAATCTCTTCAGACATCATCATCAAGAGGTTTTTTATATTGGCTCTCCTTTGAAGGAGGGGCCTTCTCTTCTTTTCCCTTTCATGGAAAAGAGGTCTTATGCTGAAATGTTGCCTTTTCTTTTGGCAAGGCATCTTGAAGGTCTCTAGCCCTTTCTATGGCATCTTGAAGGGTAGTGGGCTTGGTAGACTTAACCAACCCATGAATAGGCTCATCTAACCCATCAACGAACATATACACCCTTCTTGCTGCAGATAAATAAGAAACCAAAACAGAAAGTCTTAAAAATTCAGAAATGTAAGTTTCTAGATTACCTGATTATTTTAACTTTGCAAGCCCCATGAATGGTGCTTCATGATCTCTTCTATCAAATCTTTCCACCAGCCTTCTAGTGAACTTTGAATATGTAGTCACATTGACATGACCCAATGTATACAAGCCATGGAACCACCAATCATGTGCTTCACCCTCAAGGTGCAACACTGCAATCTTAATGGATTACATTTCTGGAACTTTGTTCAACTAGAAGTAGATGTCAAGCTTCTATACCCATGATTTGGTAGTGTACTTGGATGACCCATAAAATTTGGGTAAAAATAATCTGCCCATAGTGCAGTGCATATCATGACTCTGAATGAATCTACCACTTCTATTATGATGCCTTGGTCTTCTATTGTCCTTGATTTGACAAAATTCCTAAAAACTCAAGTTGTCCTTGAATCTCTGAGTTTGAGACTCATAATCCATAAAATAGTCTTCAAGGGATTATTTCTCTTAAAACCCTTCATTTCCCACAGCCAAGAATGCAGGCATTGTAGAGCATTGGGAAACTTGTGGTTACTGCACTGGTTCATCACTCCAATGATGAGACACGCCAGAGCCTTCACCATGATGAAATACTTTAGGGGATTCCTTGTATCTATCCATCCTCATCTCCTTGATCTCTCTAGCAATGTCTTACATGGATCTAAGAAGGATCTTAGGGAACTCCTTCTCTTCATATTCTCCTCCAGATAAAGAGTTTTTACCCTTGTCTTCTTTGTCATTTGTGTAATCAAACTTATGATGTATTCTTCTTTAATACCTCTTCTCTCTATCAGTAAGAGGCTCTCCTTCTTCAGCTGACATATTGGCTTTTCAAGATGCACCGGCTATGCCAAGATTATGCTCTGATACCACTGTAATATTCCCAAATGGGAAAAGTAGGAATATAGTGCAAAATGTTGGAATAGTAGTGTAAAACAACATTTAAAAGCAGGATGCCAATATGGAGACCTTTCATATGTTGTAACAACAGCAAAATATGCATAAGAAATGGGCCATAAGATACACAACAAGAAATATCAAGCCTCAAATGATAAAAATCCCTCAATAAGAGGTGCTGCTACTATATATAAAAGCAGAAGGACCCTTTCAGCATTGTTTTAAAAGCTCTACTACAGAAAATGATTATACATCAGATCTAGGGCTGATATGTGCCTCAGAATATAGGTCTATTACAGATCTAAGCACTATACAACCTCCTTTGAAGAACCCTTTTAGGGTTTTCAGCAAAACACTATGTACAAGATGGGGATCTAGGCCCTAAGGCTGAAGATCCACTACAAAATACAAATCTGGAAAGTGTGGCTGATATGATATGATCAATACAATAGCCTCCTCCAATATATCCTCCAAGTAAAAGGTATATCTACTTCACTAGAAAATCATCTCTCCAAATGGTGTGTCAAACCATCCTGCAACTCTTCCTACAGAAATAACACAGATATGGAAGAAAACTGCGCTGTAGGGATAAATAAACAATTGGCCTAATGCCAAGATTTGAAAATATTCCCAAGGGCTTTCCTTACTATCCTCCCAATGGAAAGGAAGCCTCCTCCACTGAAAATGAGTAATTAAATGACCTAGATCTAGTCTTCACTTGCTGCAACCTACAAAACAACCAAACCCTCAACAGGATCTGCACTGTTAATGAAAGATGAAGCTTGGCCTTAAGCCCAATAGTGGAAAATGTAGTACAATACTCCTCCAAGAGCTTCTCAATGGAAGAGGTGGGATTCCTAATTAGGAACACCCTATGCTAAACAACACTCAATATTAGCTAAACAAAAAGAGAAAGATATATGTCTAAATAGGCCATATATTGAGAAATATCATATACATCAACATAATAAACAATGGATGCCATCCTCTTCCTTAAATAAGATATGACCTTGCAAAACCTAAGCCCCGTCCAATAATAACACTACTTCCACACAAAACATCTCCATCTAAAACTGCGTTGTCTCTCATTGATGACCACTCCTCCATGACAGTGTTGTTGATTTGGTTGAGGTTGACCCAGTTAAGGTGTTCCAACACCTTTTCACACAAAAAGGTGCTCAATTAAGCTACCAATATTTATCTCTTTCATATTTGGCATTGATTTATTCATTATTAAGGAGAATTATGGACCTCCATTGTCCTCTTATTCATTAAACAAAGAAACAAAACAAAATTGAATATTCCAACTAGCTCATGGCTAATTGGGAATATTAAAAATGTGCATATCCATCACATCTCTTCTTAGAGATAACTAACACCATTTAGAGTTATTTTCATTCCACATTATTTACAATTTCAACACATTCCATTTATTAATATAAGTCAAGTTTTATTGTATATCTGTGTTTTTATCTAATTTCGGTTAAGGAATTAAGGTTGTAATATAATCCAGGTTAATGGATTAGGGCTTTTGTATGATTCATGATCATACATATTGTATTATAAACAATGAATCTGATTGACAACAAAAATTAGAGGTGCAACATTAAACAATTCGTTTTTTTTTCTAGTTTGGGTTTCTGGGATCAATCTCTATGTAATCTGTGTTATCCATTATTATTTTTTTTAAACTAAGAATCTATGTATGCATTTCATTAATATTTATTTTAATCTTTGTGTCGGAGACATGCTCTTGATTGCTTGAAGTTTTGAGGAAAGACCATAATTGGGAGTTCAAGGGATTAGTCACTTCTTCATATTGCTATAGTGCAAGGTGAGTGTCCCTTAATTATTTGAATTCCAATGGATCTATGTGAGAATGTCCAAGTCCAAATTTTGAAATATAAAAGGGAGAGAGGTTCAACCAAAGTAGAAACACAATTTGAATTTAAGGCTAAACTTGTCCAAGCTTTTTCCTTTAGCTAATTTGGACTTAAAATCATCTCCTTATATAGAAGAATTTAGGTTGAATTTGAAATAAAAAGTGGGTTTGAATAATACCTTTGAGTTAGGGATGAAAACAAGCATTAATAAGATATAAAATATGGTTAGCATCATCTGAGACATGACTAAAATAGAGTCTCAGAGATTATCGAAGCTAGACTCTACACCCTTTCCTTAAAAATTATGAAAGGCGACGAGTTCCTCCTTGAATGACGATGCGATAATTACACCTTGAAACTTGTTATATAGTATTTTATCGCACTCCCTATCTCATGTCCCGAGCTGTCAAACTTTGCCCCAAATGTCACAAAGTGACAAAAACTATTAATGTGTTCACCATGAAAACATGACCAAGGAATCCCTGAAGAACAAAAGAGAAAATTCCTTGAAGAAATTCATGTAGAGCTTTCCAAAAAAACCTATTTGCGGGCCCAGCGTGGTCCTCATATGTTATGCCTCGTGCTTGTCACCCTCACTAGTATATGTTTCTAGCACTACCAGCGTGGGAATTTAAGTGAAAAAGTGCGTTGCTCCACTTCTAGCAGTTTCTCCAAAAATGGACGAGAAGCTTCTCATACTAGAAGGCTCAAGAACAAAGAACTAGTTACATTTGAATGAGGATAGGGTCAAGGGTTCCCATTTCAAGCATTTGATCCTAAAATTGTGGATATTCCCCTTAATATGTGGACCTTATTCCCCCTTTTTTTGGATCCCTAAATCCCTCTCCTTCCTTATAAATGAATTCCCTACTTTCCTCAAAGGTTTTCTCATTGTTTTTTATCTTTGTTTGTTGATCAATGTCGGTTTCCATCTGTGTGCTCAGTTGTGCCTAAATTCTACCATTTTCTGAAGGAGAAAGGAGTGCTTGAAGGCCTTGGATAGGACTTGGAAACGCATCTAAAGGAGGCTTCCAACATCAGATCTTAAGTGGTTGTATGTTGCCCCTACTTTCTATTAATAATACATTATGTGTTTGCTTCCCATAAATGTGTAAATCATTACTCATTTAGTGTGATACTATCTGATATCTCATATAGTTTATGTTAGAATGAATTATGCTATGTATGCTTTTGTCATCTCTATTACATATTCCTTGTAGGTATTCATTTGCAACGACATAAATAGGATTGGACTTGGAAGCGAGAAGATCGGGAAATGACACCAATGGCCATTAGCATTAGAGTGAGGTCAACCATCTATCTTACTTCGTACTTTTTGATATAAGCTAGGAAATTTTACACATTTTTGTTTGGTTTGTTGCTAGATCCTTCCTTTAGGACTAGAGATATCGCTTATGTCCTCAGAGGGGATTGTATGTAAAAAACAATGGAGACCATACTGGGAAGCCCACATCCCTTTGAACCCTCCTTTTTCATTTGGTATTTTTTCTTAGTTTGATCAAAATTTCAATGATCCTCCATTTTGATTGCTTTTGAGTCTCTACTCTGAGTAGTCTATGTTTTATGGTATCAGGTCTAGGTTTTTTCTCAGACTTTTCTTGCTTTTCCTAGGCCTTTCTTGCTCAGCACGTATTTTTGCAGATATAGTCACACTACTAGCGTGGGTATTGCTAATCACAACCACGTTGAAGACCCTATATTCCATTGTTTGCTAGCATTGGTCCAGTTTATCATCCAACAACAATTTTTATATGTAAAGTAGTGATGTCAGAATGGGTTTTTCTCTCTAAAGTAGCACTGAAGATACTGTTAGCACGGATTTTTTTGTATCATGCAGTGTTGATCCTTAAATTTGAGAATTTTAAGGGTTTATGCTAAAATTCCTACTGTGTCATGATCTCTAAAGTCATCCTCCTGCTCTGTGTGCATCAAATTTTGTCTATTTGGTGTTGGTTCCTTTGTGGTGTGAAAAATTCCATCCCATGAAGTAGTGAAAGTGAATTTTGGTTGAGTCATTGATTCTTTAAGTCAATTAAAATTGTTATTTGTTGCTTGTATGTTTGGAAGAAATAATAACTTTTTTTTTATTGAGCGAGGTTGGTTCTTTTGAGACCATAAATCAAATCAGTTTTGCATTCATTTAGTTCTCATTTCAAAGTTTACTTCTCGTTAAAGTGTGTTTTATCACATTGCATTGAAAATTCATTTTTGAGACTTATCATTGAACATATATTACATTGTTTAGTGATTGAAAGCTAAAAGGTGCATTAAGTGCATTCTCATTCATAGAAAATAAAAGGAAATTATCCATAGATTGCATTTTAATAGTTTTCAAGGGAATCGTGCATAGATTACATTCCATGGTTTGGCATATTTTAATTCTTTTAATTTAATTGGAATAGTGAAAGTGGAAGATCTAGTTAGGAAGTTATTTTTTGCTGCATATTTTTTTGATTGCATCAATGTTTTAATTTCTTCCCTATAATAGATAGACTTCATTGAAATTAAAAGATTTTTTTTCGCATGTTAGTTGCATCATAGGTGTTTAGTTGATATCGCTCTTTGAGCCTTACAACCAAAACGTAAATCAAGATCAAATTAAAATTTACCTCAATTAACCTAAGGAGCATTTAGAACTTTACACAAACATTTAGAGGTCTAGGATTGAGATGTGTGCCGAAATTGTAAAACATAGGAGTTTTCGTTATTTTCCAGTGTTGTATCCAGGGATGATGTCCCGTTCCACGTACGGAAGTTTATAGGACCATTCTCTAGTACTTTCAAGTATATCAGAGGCACTCCATGCATGGTAAGTACATGGGAACACTCTTATAGAAAGGTTACACATTAGACAACACTACTATAGAATGCACTCCCATGTACCTTCAAGTATATTTTAGGAGTCCACATTAGGTTTCTATCCATCCATAGGTAACCGAGTCAGTCGCCTTATAAACCATGATACACCGAACAAAACATTCAGGGAGATTGGATGTAGTACGTCAAGTCCTTGATTTGCTAAGGTAAATATCACAATTCATGGTTTCTTGGTAATCCTTTATGCCTAGCTTACCCCTTTTTGATTTATTTGTTGTTAATTTCTAAAATTTATTTCCCACGGAATAACATCCTCCTCATGGAAAAAATCCTTAGTATATCTAAGGTTGAGACTAATGGAAACAGTTCCTGAGTTTACCAATCAAGGGAACCCATTAGATAGGAATCCTGGTCCTTTTCCTTATTTTGGAAATGTTGGCACTCCTTATATGGAAATGTTGTCCCTTCTTAGGTTTACCATTGGTTTTCTAGTTTGTTTATTTTTGACCCCTATGATTTTGAATTTCCAAAGTACTTCTCAACCAAGCTCACCTATACCTAAACAGTTTCAACCTCATGTTGATCCTAAAGTTGACCCCTCGTCTTCTTCACATGTTTCTTCACCTCGTTATTCCTCTTTGCCTGGTGAAATTCTAGGTTCTAGTAACCATGAAGTTAAGAAGAATAATAAGAGGACGAAGAATAAGAAGAAAAATAAGCAAGGGGGAAACCAAGAAACCATTGCTACCAATGAAACTGATGTTTAAAAAAATTCCAATTCACCTCCCAAAGTCAAATTCCCTTGCAAGTTATGTAAGGGAGACCAAATTCTCATATATTTTCTTGGTATTCCCAAGGTATTAGAAGCGTGGTTGATAGGTTCACATCGGCATGTGTCATCAGTGTTTGGAGATCATGCTGGTGACAAACCCTCAACTAGTGATAAAAAATTCCATGGGAAAAAGGGTAAAGTAAAATTTCCTTGTAAGTTATGTGAAGGGAATCAACCCATTCACCTTTCTCCTTACATGGATGAAGCCTCTAGAGTTTTGGAAAACCTTACATCTTCTCAGCGCTATCTTCGTGTTGGCTATCAAAATATTTCCTCTGATCCTACGCTATTTAATCAAGTAATTGATCATAATTCATCTATGGTTAATCCCACTCTCTCCGAAAGTAAATCCCTTGAACCTGCTCCCAACCAACCATTGGTTGAGAAAATAGTCGACCCGATTCCACCTTTAGTTGATCGTACCTTTCCCATAGAGAGTGAACCCCATACCACTGAGGTTTTTTTTGTTTCTTCAGATTCCCATGAATTGGAAGGAAATACACCCATTCCCACGATACAGGAGGACGATCCTACCGTTACTGTAACACAAAGGGGATGTTATCACATTGATTGGAGTCAACTGACAAGATGTCTTCTTGCTTCTTACGTGCCATTTGATATCATAGTACAGGCCTATAATTTGGTCGTACTTAGCATAGTAATAGCTAAAGGCACATCTATTAGTATTTTTTCCTCAACTACTTGGCAAGTTTAGGTTCTTCGTAGCTTGTGCATGTTACCCAGAATATGTTTCCTTTTAACAGAGGAACTAGTCAACCATTAAGGATCCTTCCTAAGTTGCCTATTAATTTTTGAGGAAAGATAGTCTACATCGATGTGATGGTTATCCAAGGCCCTTTGGATTTTAACTTACTCATTGGGTGTGAGTATACTTATGTCATGGGAGATCTTGTCTCTTCTCTCTTTCGTGTGATGTATTTCCCGCATTAAGGAATAATTGTCACCATTGATCAGCTTTCATTAATTGGTCCTATTCTAACTCCCAATCAACCTTCATCCCTAAATGGTCCTTACATGTAAGTGGTATCACACCCACCACAGGTTAATTATGGGGCAACATGTTCCATGCTCACGTCAACTGATGATCTAGTCAGTGAAACAGTGTGTAATGTACTGGGGGCATTGGATCCTGATTTTCAGAGTGTTGTTCTCTAATCTGATGAGAGCCTCTTGGAAGCCATGACCTCTTATGGGGCATGAGAATGGTGTCATATCAGAGTTACTTTTCTTGTGTCAAGCTCCTTAAAAAATGAAACAAGATCTCTCGAGCATAGTTCCTTGTATTGTGTAAAGCTCATTAAAAAATGAAACAAGGTGTTTTGAGCAGAGTTCCTTTTCTTGTGTAAAACTCATTAAAAAAGGAAACAAGGCGTCATTAGGATAGTTCTTTTACTTCGCCAACCTCGTTAAAAAATGAAACAGGTCCTTATGAGGATAGTTATTTTACTTTGTCAACCTCGTTACACAATGAAATGGGTTCCTACAAGGATTGTTCTTTTACTATGTAAACCTTATTAAAAAATGAAATAGGTCCCTATTAGCATAGTTATTTTATTGTGTCAATCTCTTTAAAAAATGAAACAAATCCTCTTCTAATTCGAGTCTTTGATTAGATCTCGTAAATTCCTCGTTGAGTCTTTTATCGTGATCTCGTAAATGAACCTTCTACTTGTTAGTAACTAGTAGTCTACTTAGGTGAATGAAATGAAGCTTGGGGGGCATGTACCTCGAATTAATTCATTATGACGGGGGCATGCAAATCTTTTTCAAGAATAATTTGTCTCATGTTTCAAGCTTGTGTAAAAATGAAACCATTCTCAAGCATAGTTTTTCCTCATGTTTCAATCTTGTGAAAAAATGAAACCAATTTCAAGCATAGTTTCCCACGTTTCAAGCTTTTGTAAAAATGAAACCATTCTCATTCTACCTCTTGTGATTTCCATTTTTATCACCCTATTTTCCCAGATAAGCCTTGGTTTTGTCATTCCATTTTCACCATCTTCTTGGTCGATCATACACTTTCACTTGGTTGTTTTACCCTTCCTTTAGGAACTGCTACGGTGAGTGGTCTTATTATCCAGCCTCTTGACCTTTATGCATTTTGACTAGTTCCATCATCATCGGAACCAGTCACTATCACTTTATACCACTCGTTCCTCCAGGAGGAGTCCTCTTTAATCTTTTCTCAGACTTAAAAAATATGAAAATATTGTTGAGAACTTGATTTTTTTAGCTTGTTAAATTAAATTAAATGATGTCTAATCAATATAAGTTTAATTCTTTTCTGGACTAAGATAGACTAATTACGAAAAAAGAATACCTTGGTCAAACTTGGCTAAGAGGTTCTCTCAGATATCATTTTATACCTTTTCGGATTCTAGGGACTATTTATGAAATGGGGCCTTTGTAGTTTTCTTTTCCACTCTTTTTCAAACTCCCTAAACAAGAAAAAGATGTCAAGTTACAACTTCGTCGAACTCGTAAAATTTAAACGACGCAGGACTTTTCACCATGACAGGGTCGAGTTACTCCTTCCTAGGGCTCGTCAAAATTACTAGGATGGATTCATCCGAAGTGTGAAATTATATGAAAAGCATATGGTATCCTCTTCAAGCTTGTGTAAAAATAAATAGGTAAACGCTAGAAATAGCAGGGGAAAATCGAAGGAAACACATATCCAATATTTTGTGTGAAAGGCAGCATGTCGCTCTTGAACATGACACTAATATGTATCTTGTGTCAGGTTTGGATCATCCTTACTCTGTCACTTATCTTCCTGGGTTTGGGAAATCCATTTGCCTCTCATTTGGTTATTTATTGTCAACAAGACCCCTGATCATGTTTGGAGTCAAATGTTGCCAAACTCCATAGTTGTGTTACTGATATGTTCAAGAGAAGTCTCGTCTGCAAATTCAAACCTCTTTCACCTCATTTGACCTTCTTTGCCACAATCATGAATCACTCTCATCAACTTTGCAAATTCCTTTTTTTCATGTCGATGATGTGGGAAACATTATGACTCTCCTTCCATAGATCACTTCCCATCAAATCCAACTCATTATCTAGGAAGATGATCTAGAAACTCCCTTTCAGTACCTTGGAGCTTACATGCCTCAATGGAAATTTATTCGCATTCAATAGAAAGTTCACATCATTAGCCTTCGATCGAATGATTCTGTGAGTGTTTGACTTCAACTCCTTTATTTAGGATCGTATATTGTGATGTTTTACCTTGAAAACCATCGTCATCATTATTGGTTTCTCTCGTGCCTATTAACAGTTTACATCATTACCCGGTAATCAGGTGGTTTCTACGATGTCCGACTTCAATACATTTATTCACATGGTTAGATTCATACTTTCGATGGGTCAGGATAGCAATGAAGACTGTGGGTTTCATTTGATAAATATAGGTTACATGGAGTTATACAATATTCATGATTGTACACATGGATTGTTAAGATATTCCGACATATAGAAAATAGTTAAGTATAACTTGGTCTAGTGTAGAGTTAGGTAAAGTGTGTTTCTTTACTATGTACATTTGTAACTTATAATCTGACAGTCACGATTTGTAGTGATCCGACGATTCACACTGATCCAGATTTTATGTAGGAATGCAACAAAATATAGAAATAACCATGAACATAGAGATGCAGCAGAAATAATGCTTCATTTCATTAATATCAAATAACAGAAATATGCTTACATGCATAATGGAAATAAAATAGCTAGGGTGTTGGTAGCGAATCTCTAAGAAGAGATGTGATGGCTACAGACCTCTGAACTGTGTTACAATGAGGCTCAAGGGCCTATTTATTCTTGAGAAACATTCTAGAATCTGAAACGTCCAAAAACCTAACCGTAGGAGATGAGGCGCCAAAACTGTGGGCGCCCGTTTGGGTAAATTGGTGGTTCAACTTCCCAGGGGCATAACTTTGGCACCCGATCTCTGTTTGATGCGCTCAATAGCTTGTTAGAAAGATCTATCCGAGGAATTCAATTTTTGAATGAGAAACATCGGTCCATGGACCCATGTTGCTCTCCGTTTTCCCAAAAAATGTCGTTTAGGGCCTCAAAACGGCTCCAGAAGTTCAGGACCCAAAAAACTGCTAAAAATAGTAAGTTTTGTTGCAACTTGAAAATTGAAAGAACTGAAGATGGGGGTTCAAATGGAATAGGTGGGTGGCCACCAATATCCACCTGGATCATTAAGCTCCCAAAACGGCTCTGAGAGTGGAGGACCCGAAAACCTGCTAAAAATAGTAAGTTGTGCTGAATGTGAAAAGCTGCAATAATTGATGGTGCTAGTCCAAATGGAATAGGTGGGTGGCCACTGATATCCACCTAGATCATTCCTCCCTCCTTAGGAAGCAATGGTCCCCATTGCGTTGAGATCCTCCATGAGATGAGGCAAATTCTGTTGAACTGAGCATTAGATGTGTTGAAGATGTCATGGACCTGCCGGTGGACATGCTGGATGTGTTTAGTAAATTTGGTTTCTTTATCAACCTCATACAGTACATGTTTGGATTCTGTATGTGTAGTTGCAGGATTTATGGCAACATCAGGTGGTGGTGCATTGGGAGTCAGATCAATGGAGTGCTTGTCCTGACAGTGTAGAGGAACCTCTATGAGTGAGGAGAAATTGTCATTGTATTCCTCCATGACTTTGTCCATTTGCTGCAGCCATGAAAGGGAGCCTGTTTCGAGGTTGTGGCCACAATATTCTTCTTTCCCTGTGAGTGAGTCGTAAGGAAAATGAATTTCCTAGTCTGGGAAACAATCTTATTACATTGTTTTGCAGTAGTCAAAGAGATGGCAGGAGGCGGTACTACCTCCGGTATCATGTACAAGTTATTTCCCAAAGTAATAATAACAGCACGAGGCCTAGACTCATACACAGCATGTCGCCTCCATAAGTATGGTTGTCCCAATAATACATCAGCTACATCAAGAGGAGCAACATCACACAATACCTCATCCGTGAATGGCTTGATACTGTATGGAAGTCAGCACTGCTGGCGGATGCGGAGATCTCTCCCTGGGTGGAGCCACCCGATGGTATACGGCTGTGGGTGTGCTATGGTTGGTAGGCCGAGTCGCTTCAAGATGTCTTCTGAAATGAGGTTCTTTTGGCTTCCGCTATCGACGAGAAACTGCAGCGGAGAACCCTTCACCCACATCTGCGACTGGAAGAGGCACTCCCCCTCCTCTGGATCCTCTTGACCCTCCTTTTGGATCTTGGTGGTGGCAACAATGGCACTGGGATCCGCATCAATGATCTGATTCCCTTTTTCATTTCCTTTGTCTGGTTCTAACTTAGGATCAGAAAATGCATCTGATTCGGGTGCCTTTAGTTCAGCCACCAAAGACTGTTTGGCCCAACACTCATTTGTGTTGTGAGTGGGGCTGTTATGAAATTCACACCACTTCCCTATGTCCTTCTTTAGATTTGTGGTGTTGTTCTGAGTCACATTGCTTTGGCCTTGCCCCTTGTTCTTCGGTTCAGGGACACCTTTCGGATTCGCAGATCCAAAGTCTCGCTTCTTCTGCCTAAATTTCTTCTCAATATTGGCGGCATAGCGATATGTTGTGCCAAGCGATGTGATGTCAAGGAACTCCATTTCCTCCTTAATGTGTTTCTACTTGAGCACCAAATGTCTCTCTGAATCTTTAATACCCAACTTTGTGTGGAGGGTATGGAACAGAATCGTCAGTTCGTGCACATCTTGATCCTTTTGTTGCCGCAGTACGGTCCATTGGATGTATTTGTCCTCATAGCTCCCCACGGGGTAATATTGTTCCTTGATGCCATCTCCGAATGAATTCCAAGTGGGTGTGGTCGAGAACAGAGAGGGTTCCCCTTCGCCCTCTTGCTCACGGTAGGTTTCCCACCAGTCTTTGACATGGGGGGTGGCTTTGAGGAGTGAAAAAATAATCTTTTCTTGGTCAGAGAAGTCATGGACCGAGAAATACCCTTCCAACAAATTTAACCATCTGTCTACAGCGTCTGCATCTATTTTTCCTTCAAATATAGGAATGTCAAATTTTACCTGTACCTTGAAGGGAGTGGCGCCTCCAGAGTGGCTGTTGGATGCAGATGCGCCATATGTGGGTAGTTGTTGAAGGATTTGAGCAAAGTTATCCATCATCGCGTTCCTTTGTTTCTCGAGGGCCTCCTTGAGCAGTATTTTGTGTAGAAATTAGCTGAATAAATCACTTATTCAATGGAGATTAACCCGATTACACATCAATTTCGAATTGCATGCATAACACATAATCTCATCTACAATTAATTGTCACATGCGGAAATAATAGAAGCAACCTCACATCAAATAAATCACACATTAACTCAGTATGTATGGGGAAAGCCTATAGCTGAAAACCCCGCAGCTATTGTGTATATTATAATGGAGATATCATGTAAAAAAACAAGTACAATACTCCTCACAAGTACTCAGTACTTTCTCATAAAGTCACACACAATCTAGCTTAGTTTTGAACAGGTTACTGGTTCAAAACTCCCCGCCAATTGCCTTGCCTCTATTGCATAATCATGGCCTGTATATGAAGAGATCCAAGGTTCGAATCCCCTTGGCTTGACTGCGCAATTGTCATGGACAATTCCTCCAAGTGTAATGCAAATCCCATGCAAAACTGATCCTCCAACTGATAGCTTTACTCACCCTTTCATCTACCTCTTCCATTGGTCTCCACTGAACTGATCATGCACTGTAGTGAACTGAAGTGTTCTTGAGTTGACTAATGAGTTACTAATTAGTGAATTAAATAATATTTAATTCACTCCACTCATAACTAATTGATTAGCTAGTTAAACTAATCTCAACTAGTTCAACTAAAATAAACAGAACACAACTCCATTATCTGTCTCATTAACTCCTCCAAAACTTCTGCCACTGAAGTCCAACTGAAGTCAACCATGCAAGATGCCATCAAACCCTAGGAACCACGTGATTCCTCTGTCAGTTGCATGAGCCACCTCCATGACTCGAACCGAAGTGCTCCAAGAGAGTAAACTGCTGTTTATAGTCAAAATATTATTAAGGGTAAATAATATTTGACTTCCATATTTTTAGGAGATGCAGTCTAAAAATAGCCTGGAACCTAAAAATATGAGTCTCATCTATTTTTACCAACATGTCGCATGCTTCAAGAATATCCAACTGGAATCTCTGAATTATGCTTCGTATGTCTAAAAATAGACATAGTCTAAAAATAGACTTTGCGCCAGAATTTGCCTGCGGGCCCACTTAGTGAAGGCGACTTCATTTCACTAAGCTCCATCATCTTGCTACATTCTCAACACTCCCTCTCAGCAAGATATGGATTATCTGCAATCCCTATCCTGCCTCTGTGGAATTCGAACTTGCTCCTGGTGAGCGCCTTCGTCAGGATGTCGGCATCCTGATCCTCCGTGGGAACATATGAAAGCATCATGATCCTCCGCTGAACACAATCTCTGATGTGATGGTACCCGATGTCGATATGTTTGGACCTATCATGAAATACTGGATTAGCCGAGAGCTTGATGCAGCTCTGGTTATCACAGTAGATCACTGTAGGCTCCAAATGCAACCCGAACAAACCTGCGAGGATCTTCCTCATCCAAATAGCCTCGCATGCAGCCAAACTTGCTGCCATGTACTCGGCCTCTGCTGAACTGAGTGCCACGGATCTCTGCTTCCTGCTGTACCAGGAAACTGCTGTCGACCCAATGCTGAAAACTCCTCCAGAAGTGCTCTTCAGTTGCATGAGCCACTTCCATGACTCGAACTGAAGTGCTCCAAGAGAGTAAACTGTTGTTTATAGTCAAAATATTATTAAGGGTAAATAATATTTGACTTCCATATTTTTAGGAGACACAATCTAAAAATAGCCTGGGTCCTAAAAATAAGGGTCTCATCTATTTTTACCAACATGTCGCATACTTCAAGAATCTCCAACTGGAATTCCTAAATTATGCTCCGTATGTCTAAAAATAGACATAGTCTAAAAATAGACTTTGCGCCAGAATTTGCCTGCGGGCCCACTTAGTGAAGGCGACTTCATTTCACTAAGCTCCATCATCTTGCTGCATTCTCAACACTCCCTCTCAGCAAGATATGGATTATCTGCAATCCCTATCCTGCCTCTGTGGAATTCGAACTTGCTCCTGGTGAGCGCCTTCGTCGGGATGTCGGCATCCTGATCCTCCGTGGGAACATATGAAAGCATCATGATTCTCCGCTGAACACAATCTCTGATATGATGGTACCTGATGTCGATGTGTTTGGATCTATCATGAAATACCGGATTAGCCGAGAGTTTAATGCAACTCTGGTTATCACAGTAAATCACTGTAGGCTCCAAATGCAACCCGAACAATCCAACGAGGATCTTCCTCATCCAAATAGCTTCGCATGCAGCCAAGCTTGCTGCCATGTACTCGGCCTCTGCTGAACTGAGTGCCACGGATCTCTGCTTCCTGCTGTACCAGGAAACTGCTGTCGACCCAATGCTGAAAACTCCTCCAGAAGTGCTCTTCCGGTCCGTTGGACTCCCCGCCCAATCTGCATCAGTGAAGCCAGAAAGCTTCACTCCATCCTCCTGTCTGTACCATAGACCATATCCCGATGTGCCTCTGATATAGCGCAATACATGCTTGCCCGCCTTCCAAAAGAGCTTGGTAGGCTTAACCATAGCTTGCGAAAGCTGGTTAACTGCATAGCATATATCGGGTCGTGTATTGACCAGATAGATAAGCGACCCCACCAACTGTCGATAGACAGTGGCATCCACTACCTCCGCTGAAGTAGCATCCTCCTTCCTCCAACCACCAGGAAGAGGAGTGTCAACAGGCTTGCAGCCTTGCATGTTGAACCTCTCCAGAATCTCCCGGGCATACTTGCCCTGAGAAACAAACAGTCCTCCACTGCGCCGCCAAATCTC